>RJWM01025002.1:0-29865 GCA_004363535.1 Dasyprocta punctata | reverse complement strand
GGAGGATGAGGAGGAGGAGAAGGAGAAGAAGGCAGACAGTGTGAGCTGTGAGTGGTAGCCGGGACTCTTACTTTGAAGGGGGGATTTGGATGGAGGGAAGGTAGAAAGGACAGATGCCAAGTCCTGTCCCCCTGAGAGTGCTTCCCCACAGGTGACAGGAATATTTTTCCTGAGCTCTGCTTTCATAGCAGGCACAGCCTGCGGCCACCAAACCACATTTTAAGTCGCAGAGTTGTACAGTCATTACAGCCCCCCACTGTGCCTTTTGTCAGAACTACCAGGAGCGCAGCTTGTGGAGGATTTGGCCCTCGCTACAGGAGCTTATCACCAGCTTACCATTCTCCTCCGAGCTCTGCGTGAGAGACTGCTTCTCCTAATAGACACATGAAGCTCTTTATTGGAGCAGTGCCACGCCTATTTAATGACACCCTGAAAAGACACCTAGCGTGAAATAAAAGATAAGTCAAAAATAAAAATGAACTGCTTAAAATAGCACTCACGGCCTCAGACAATCTATAAAACCATTAATCTGGTTTCAGTGTAAAGTATACAGATAAAATGCTCGAAAGTGAAAACATGCAGGAAAATAGGAAGAAAAATTGCACCTGATTAGACAACTTGCAAATGTTTTATTTGTACTTAGATGGGTACGTGTGCATGCAGCTGTCAACTGTTTTCTTTTAAAAATTTCTTTTTTGGGGATGGGGATATGACTCAGTGGCACATAGCCTGCCTGGCAAGCACAAGGTCCTGAGTTCAATTCACAGTTCCAAAAAAAAGTTTCCCTCTCTTTTTTTTTCTCCATGACAGTGACAACTGGTTCTGTGAGTGTCCAAGGCTATCCCCAGGCAACTGTGTCCGTCTGCAAGCTGTGAGAACAATCCGCGTGGAAAGGGGCCGCCGGCACCCCGAAATCCGAGCACGTGTGGTCTGCCGCTGTCCACACAGGAGGTCTGGACCCTGTGCACGGAAGGAAGGGCACGGTCTCCTCCCGCAGAGCACAGGGACGGGGAGGACACGCGCCACCCGCAGCATGAAGGACGGCCTGACGAGCAGATGCATCAAACCCTGGGCTCGGTTCTTTCCAAGTCCGTTGACACAAGAGCCATTAGAGAGACGGATGGCTGAGCGGGTATTTCTCACGCCCATCAAGTAATTACAAAGGAGGTGACAAGTTTTCCCAAAGCTAGACTGCAGAAAATTTCTACACTCTGAAATCTCAAAGTCAACCAATGAGAAGCCAGTAACAAGGAAAATCAAGAGCAATACATAAAATCAAATTACCTTGTGTGATTTTGGCAAACTGCAGGAATAATATTAACAAATCTATGTATCATAACCTAATTTTGGTACACTCGATGGCAACAAAACTTACGATGCAGTCGATACATGCTGAGGAACTAAGTCACAATACCCGTGTGCCTCTCCTTGGGAAATCCAGTATATGGAAAACTTAAATTACAAAAAGATAAGAAAATGTTACAATGTAACCGTATTTTAGGAAGCAAATTGTCTAACAATTTGATGTTAGCTTCAATATACAGAAATCAGTATGTCTGAAAATATTTTAAAAATCACAAAAAGTAGTTGACGTTCAAATTTAATCAACACAGGAGTAGACTTGTTTTTTCTTCATTTTTACCATGAAGGTAGAGAGCAAGGCTTACTTCTTTCACACTAGGGGTATTTGATACTAAAACTTAGAATGTTTTTTTTGAAGACTACCAAAACGAGCACAAGACCCTATATCCCAGGCATATAAAGCAACATATGCAGTCCCAGATGAGACACTGAAAAGTTAGGCATTACACCTGAAACCAGGATAAAGAGGATTCTGTCACTAAGAGCTTTTGATGTTTTTGATACAGATGTTTTTGAAAGAAATTGAGCCAGTAGATTTTGTGTATGTCTTGGAGAAGGAAAGAGTTAAGAGACATACTAGAAATCTTGTTCTCTGTGTTGCAGGGTTATATTAGAATCTAGTCAAGTTGTTTTTATAAATAGAAGAAAGCATCTTTGACTAGATGGAATTGAATTCTCATCCTGTCTTATTAAAAGCTCATGCCTCTCAAACATAATCATTCCATTCTGATAAAAGCTGTCGAAAATGAAATCGGTCACAATAAACTTAACTTCTGTGGAATGAATCACCGTTTTTACTTTCTACTGGAAAACTAAGACTGAGCATATGAAATAAGAAACAAAGATGTGTAAGAATGTCTTCATGTATTCTACACCAAAGATGCTTGGTTATGCCCATCTCATAGTCTCAATCAAGGTTCTAAAGATGCAGACATCTATGAACTATTAAGACGGGAAATAGAAGATAAATTTTCTTGAGCTCTTTTACCTGTATAGAAGAAACTCCTGCATGCAGGCATTCTGGGGAATTTCTCAGAGTAATAAGTTCCACAAAGTTCTAACCCAGGTAAAGGGATGAGATATTTAAAGATTGTCAGGAAAACTCGGGAGGCCGGCCTTGCGCTGGCGTTGTAGCCCAAGCCGGCCTGAGCTACATAGTGTGACCCTGCCTCAAAAAACCAGGGCCGGGAGTTTGGCTCAGTGCCTTAAGCGCCTGCCCTGGCAGGCGCGAGGTTGTGAGTTCAATCCCCGGTTCCGAAAAAAAAAAAAAGAAAGATTGTCAGGAAAGGCAAGACTGTTGCCCTCATAGAACTTACGATCTAAAAGAAAATAAAAATGGTCCAGTATGTTCCTGGCTCTCAGGTCCCAAAGCGATTCTTTCCAAGTACTTGGTGTCCTCCACGAAGAGTTACACAGGACACACAGAAAACCTAGCAAGGACTTACATTTATTAAAGGAGGAGGAGGAGCCCTGCGGGGTGGACGCTGACCCCTGACGAGGCTCGCGGCAGCCACAGTGAGGGCGGGGTCTTGGCATCTCCAGTTCCCGGAGTCCTTCTCCCTTGTGCAAACAAAGCAGCCAGGATGGCTTCTGATCAGGAGCCTGCGTGGCCCACCGTCAGATGTCCTATCGAAGGCTCTGTGACTTCCTCCCAGATGTAAATGAAAAATCCAAAATGGCCCCTTTCTGATTGGTCCCAAGGACCAGAGTCACTCAGGATTCTGTGTTGTGTGCGTGTGTATAGAGGTCCCTTTTCCCGGCCTTGTGAAGGTCATGTGTTCTGGTCACGCTGAGCACTAACTACACAGGGCTTTCTTGTCCTTGTCACAGTCCGAGAAGTCTATATTTGTAATCCCATGGAAAGTTACTGAAACTCTAGCAGGTTAATTCCAATCTACCACCTCCAGTGCAACCACGGCAAGGACAAAGACACTAAGACATATTTACAGCTACAGGCAGCCAGGGCGTCCTGGGTCCAGTTCAGATGAGGGCTCGTGGAACAAAGGCCCCGACCCAGGGACTAACCCAGATTTTATTAACTCATGAAGGGAGTGGCTCGAGGACAAGTGACCGGGAGAATGGCAGGAATTGTGTGAGCGCTGTGGCTGGGCTAGCACCTCTGCCATATGCAGAAACACCAGTCAACATCACACAGTTGAGGCAGCATGGAACGCTCAGGGGCTGGTGCTTCAGCTCTGATGTGCAGACCTGTCCTGCCCTAGGAAGTCATAGCCCTTTATCTTGAGGCTCAAACGCAGTTGATAGCGCAGGAGCCATGGCTGTGTATCCTGCTGGGCTCAGCCACGTTTAGGAAGACACTGAGGCAGGGAAACAGCAAAGATCAGCACCTCAGTTAGCCCTATTTACAGCTGAAGGGCAAAGGAAATGGCTAGCCAGCTCTGCACTTAGCAGTCCATGGAGACAGGCCGGGTTTAGCCAAGGTGTGAACAGTCGCTCTGTGTCCAGGAGGGCCGTCGGGTGGTCTCTTACACGTGTGCCCTGGGTCCCCTCTACTGATGGGCTTCCACAGCTGTTTAGCTGGTTTGCCCTGCCCGAATCTCGTACCTCAAAGGCACAACACTGAACTTCTGAGGATCGCGAAAGAAATGAGCGAGGCGTCACAGAGGTGGGGAGGGCGGAGGGCACCGTCCGAGACGTGCGTCGGCAGGGGGAATATTGGTGATGAGGCTGAAGAAGGCGCGCCACGTGGAAAGCAAAAAAGGGGCCGTCCGTCCGGCAGAGGTTTCCGGAAAGGGGAGGCCCTGAGGGGGGGGAGGCCGGGGCCGCCCACAGGTCGGACAGACCGCAGACAGGTGCTCCCGGCGGCGTCCAGCACGGGGCCCCCAGGACAGAGCCCCTGGGCACCGCCAGCCTCCCCGCCGGGCTCTCCCTGAGGTGCCAAGGCTGAAGTGTGAAGGGCGATGGGTCGCGCTGACCCGCGGGGAGCCAGCCGCGTGTGGTGTGTCAGGAGGAGCCGGGAAGCCCTCACTAGCCGGGCAGAGAGGAGGGGGACCCCGGAGCTCGGCCCAGCGCCTGCAGCCCAGGAGCCGGGGGCGCGGAGACGGAGCCTGCACTGGGCCCTCCCTGCGCCAGGCCTGCCCTGCACCGCCGCGGCTCGGTCTCCGGCTCCTTAGCTCCCCGAGGCTCCCCTCACTCCGCCTGTCGTCTCTTCAGCTTCTCCGGACCTCTGCCCTCCGCCCCCTGGTGTTCTGGCCTCGGGTGCGAGCTCCGCCTTCTCCCTGCTCCTCCTACGAGGGCAGGACGGGCCAGCTCTCCGCAGGCCGCGCCGGTGCCGGGACCCACTCACGCCCAAGGTGCGCCCTTCCCAACGCCCGGACGGGGAAGTCGGCTCCCTCACCTCAAGATCGCACTTTTCCTTCAGCTCATGAACCGATCTGCGACCCTAAACACATTCTTTGGAGAACAGTAGCACATGTAATCCTGGCGTTGTCTGCCTGGCTGATAGCTCCCGCTTGGCAAGTCATTCCAGGGCGAGTGCGGCGGTGAGGACCGAAGCCCAGACGGACAAACGCTGCGAGGCCACAGACTCCGCGGCCGCCCCTTCCTTCTGGGAACCTTCGCTGGCCGCACCCGCGCTCCCGCCCGCGCCTCCGAGCGCCTGTGGCAGTGCCGTCCGCTTTGCGCAGCCACAGTGCCGTGGGGCCGAAAAAACACACACTTTCCCTCGTCCTCGTCCTCTGTGCCCCTCCCATACACACGTCTCGTGGTTTCCCTCGGCCTCCTAATTTACACTCTCAGGGGAGCACAGCCCTGCGGAAAGCAGGATCAGGGAGCGACTCGGCCCGGAACGCAGGCCCTAGACCCTGCTGCCCGCCGTAGGCTCCGGGGGCTCCTGAGCGGTCAGCCCGTGCGCCTGCACCGGCACTCGGCATCTCTGCGTCTCGGCGAGGCTCGCGACAGAACTCACCTCCGAGGTTTCACGGGAACCAACGAAGACAATGCATGTAAAGTGCGTAGCGTGTTACGGGACATGCACGAAATGCTTTTGTTTTGTAAGACCCGTGAAGCCAGGACTCTTTCCCATAGGGAACCGCTGCTACCTCTCGTCCTGTGGGGAAAACGGCTGGATCTGCATCCCAGGGAGAGAGAATTCGTCAAGATATCAGTGGAAATCAAACTTAATTTCCTTTGAAGAATTGTCCTAAGTTGGCGACACTCTGTGCAGTGGTTAAAGACACCAGGGTATTACACAGTCCGGGAGGAGGGCAGTGCGGTCACTGGGCCATTTAAGGACGGGACGCCTCTGTGAGCAGATTAATGTCAGGCTGGCATTTTGTGATAGCGTATTTCAAGTACGTGTAATGTCCTGTCACGTACGCTCATAACTCCGGCTGACATCCGCTCTGCTGTGATCTGGCCTCCTCTCCCACTCAGCAGCGCTTTGATTGCCCTGCTGTTCAAAGGGCTTCGGTATCCCTCATTTCCCGCCATGTTTGAACCCCTATTTTCCAGCTCCTGGTTACAAAGCAGTGTTGAAAGTTCAAGCCCAAGCCCCGTGGGGTGCATCGTGGCCGCACAAGAAAGCGCTCCTGACAGCGACTCCCCGCTCCGGGCGGCGGGCGGCCTCTGACTGGCCTGCGGCTTCCCTTCCTCGAGAACGCAGGGAAAAGCCTTTCCTTTCGCTCAGTGGAAAGGCGAGCACCTCCTGCCTTTTGCCTCTTCTTCTTCTTTCAGCATCTGTAAAGAGGAAAAAGTTAGGTTGGCACAAATAAAAAAGCAGAGCTTAAAATAAATACATATTCCAGGGTACACGGAAGTGTTCTTGAAAACCAGCTTTGACAGACTCCCGCTGCCTAACCACACTGGCACCCTGAGTTAATGCCTTTCCGTTACTCAGGCAGGTGACAGTCCTAGCAGAGCAAAGTTATGTTTATTCCTCTGGTAATTATCACCAGTCCTTAATGTTTATAAACAGGTTAGTTTCTGTGTGTGTCTGTGTGTGTGTGTGTGTGTCTAGGAAATCTTTCCGATCAAAGGTTTTCGTTAGATTTTCAGATTTCTCATAGGTCCGTATTGAACACTGTAGCCTTTGTCTGAAGGTTTTGTGCTTCCTACCAGTGATCGCTGTTGGTAGTACTAATTTCTGACCCCAAACGGGTTCCTTTTTCCTTCTCAGAACTGTGGAACCAACAATAAGACAGAGCACTGAAAGAGACGTTCATTCTCAGCCAAGAAGAAAAGGGGAGATAAAGCTGGCAAATTGACTTCCCAGCCCCTTGGAGGTTGAGCGGTTACAGATCTAGTGCAAGAGCAAAGGTGGAGAGAGATGGGCTGGTAAAGGGGAGGAAGACCCGTGGCTGCTCTGGAAGAGGTGGAGAACTTCTGGGGACTCAGGCGGCTGCCTCTTTCTATGGCTCTGATAGCTCTTTCCTGTCGTTGGCATGGAAACCCTCAACCGTCTCGTGGTGCAGTCCGTGACCCTCACCATAGACGGGAAGAAAGGAAGCCAGCAGCTGTCTGGGGCTCACGGTGGAGGCCGACTCTCCTGCAGCGGGAAGTCAGCGTACGGGCAGCCTCTCCGCAGAGAGGAGCAAGACTGGAATCCGCAAGGCTGAGAAGGCAGGACGGGATCCGGGGAGGGTGATGATGAGTTTTAGTGATATACAGTTAGAACTATAGTTAGATTTATAAAACATAAATATAAAAACCTGTTTTTGCATATAGACACACACATAAAATAAGGAAAGTCATTTAAGGGTAGAAAATGGTACAAGTTCTGACTGTCTGTTAGTTGCCTGGCCAGTTTACTCTGTCCTTTTTATTTATACAAACCTGGGTTTATGTGGGGCAGTTATCCATCCAGCTAGAATTTCTACACCTCCCTCACAGCAGAGCGTGGCCATGGACATCCTGGGCTCCTCTGATCTGGGGCAGGAATGTGGATCCCCGAGCGAGTGACGTGTCCCTTGCCAGCAGGCGGCCTGACCAAGCCTGCCGGGCGTCACTCCCAGGTCGGAGGCCCGGGCACTGGTGTCTCCCGACTGCACGGTCACACAGTGAAGCTACGCAGCTGGGTGTGTTGGCCTCTCTGATTCCCTGGGGTGATGTGTGACATTCACCTTGTGTCACGGTGTGGTAAAGTGAGTCACGGGACCCATGAGAGGCAGTGGGAAGAACCCGGACCCAGCACAAGCCCTCCGGAAGGTGGCACCCGGGCCCGCTGGAGCTGAGCACCGAGGCGTGGGGAGCAGGAGGGCAGGAGCCCCAGGCCGCAGCGCCGCTCCGACGTGCGTGGGCTCCGTGTCAGTGTGGGTGCCGCTGTGGCCGTCTTGAAAGATCCCGGCCTGGCGGCCCTGGGTCGGGGGGCAGTGGGCCCTGGGTGTACCTGGTGGCCCAGTGGGATATGTGGGGAGCCGTGGACGGTGTCCCACAGTCCCCTGCCCACCACCTGCCAGCACACCCTCCGGTACTGTCCTCCCTCGTTCTTGCCTGCCTGCCCACCTCTCCCCAGCCCCTCTGTGTCCCCCAAACCTCCCAGGGCCTGGGATGGGGTCACAAGGGGAGAGACTCTGCGTGTGGCGCTGCCCAGTGAACGGAGACGCTGTCTCCCAGCACACATGGCAGGTGGCGAGCTCAGGGCTCGGACGTTCGCCCAGTGCCGGGCCTTCCGGTCCTCCTCTTCCCCTTTCCCTCTCTTCTCATCCCTTCCCTGCCCACTCGGCTCTCCTCGTCCTCCTCCTCCTCCTCTGCCCTCCCTTCTCCTTCCCACTGCACACTGCTGACCCCGTGCTGCACACAGCTAAACTGGGAGCTGCTCTGTATCCCCATCCCTCGCAGGCCAAGGAGAAGCCAGCGCTCCAGGGAATGGCTGATCCGTGGTCAGCAGACCAAGCTGGAACCAACAGGCTGCTGTCCCTGGTCCAGGGCCTGGGGCTGAGGTCACCAAACCCCGCTCTGGGCTCACAGTGGCCTCAAGAAGCTCCCAGCACCAGGTGTTCCCCAGAGGACTTGGGGTCAGAATGGGGGTTTGTGGTCAGGCTGGACACCCTGAGTGTAGAGCACCCCAAGGGTCGGCCCGAGCTCTGGGTGCCTGTGTGATGCAGGCCGTGTGGATACGGGAGGGTCGGTGTGGGTCCTTCTGTTTGGCAGGGGCCGGATGGACACTGGGCGTGTGGACTGGACCTATGGGGGACAGGCAGAAGTGGACCTGGCCAAGGAGGCCGGGATGGGTGTGCACAGTGTGCAGCGAGGCCCTCAGGTCACACATTACAAAAGGGAGGTAAGGGTGCAGCTGCCCGCCTGGGCCTGGGGACACAAGCCTGTCCATAGTGCCACACGCCCTCACCCCAGGCCCAGACCAGCCCCTCTCCCGGGCCAGGCATCGTCTGGCTCTGTTATAGGGCGTGGCTTGTCCCTGGGTCCCAGGAGCCGTCAGGAGATGGGTCCAAGGGCCGCCTGGGCACAGGGCCCACACGGGATGTGCTCTGCCTCGGCTCTGGGCCTGTGGGGAGGCACTGCAGCTGGAAACTGAACACACGTGCAGGGCTGTGGCATGGCTGGGACATGGCCGACCTGAGAACAAGGAGACGCCTCAAAGGGCAAGATAAGGTCACAGCTGAGGACACCTGGCTCCAACTCGGAGTAACTAAAGACTGGGGCTGCAGACATTTCACTCCTGCGGTGAAATGCAACCTGGAGATCTTCTCCTAAGATACTTCTCCTAAATTAGCATGATTTGTTACTTAGAAAAGTCCTTGAACCACTCCCAAGGTCTGTTCAGTTTCCTGCGTTTTCCACTCTAACCCCTTCCTTGTTTTTGAAAACTAAATAAATACAGGCTACCCAGAGACATTTCTGGTTTTAGCCCCCAGAGTCTCAAACTCTGCTAGAGGGTTTTGATCCTCCCGGAGCCCTAAAATCATACCACTTGTCTCATTTCTTTACACCTTCACCGTACACTCATTTGGGAGATTGGGGATCTCGGCCAGGTCCCCAGTATGGGCCCTCAGGTGAGGGGTCCTCCCCCGGCCCCCAGAGCTGTCTTCCTTTGCTTGGGCAGAAGGCCAGGCCTTTGCCAGGCTGCCCAGGTCCTCACCTGGCCTGCACCCTGGGCCGGAGTCACACGGCCTGGAGCCCAAGCCCAGGCGGCCGTGAGGCTGGGTGGGAGTGTGGTGGGCTGACACGCATCTGCGATCAGCCAAGGGAGCTGTGTCCCGAGGCTGTGGAGTGGGGGCCGCCGCGTGCTTTCCCTCCAGGCACCCTGAGGCTGGGCAGGAGTGTGCTCAGCAGAGCTCCTCCAAGGCCGTGGCTGTCACTCTTCGTTTGCACCTTGTCCCGCCCCTCCCCACAAGCACTTCCTGGGAAGCGGTGTGTGTTTGGTGAGTGGGACGTGTGCATTTGGAAGCTCTGGTTAACCATCCCCACCCAGAGGTCTGCACACCAGTGCAGTCTGCACAGCACCTTGGGGCAGGTGTGCAGGTGGAGAAAGACCAGGCCCCTGCTGAAGAGAGCGGTTATGGAGGGGGCGGGGCTTCCCTGGCCATCACCCTTAGACCCGCCTCGGAGCCTCATCCTGGGACGGAGAGGAGACTGCGGTTTCGGCCACACTGCTAGAACTGGGGCATCAGGGGTCTCAACAGAGGCACCAAGGTGGGGTGGGGGAGACCGAGGACCCCTGGAGGAGATTCGCCTGAGTTCAGTTTTCACTTTTTGTTCTGTAACTCAGTCATCGCCAGGTACTGGGAGTGTGGGCCTGCTCGTCTCCGCTGAAGGGGACCAGCTTCTGCGGGTCTCAGGCGGGCAGTGGCCAGCAAGCTCTCCGTGAGTGTGTGTGTGCACCGGGCACACAGAGCACAGTGCTGTGAGACTGCTCACTCCTGTCACACCAGCGCGGGCCACAGAGCTCCCGTCGGGGTGGTCTCAGCCTCGGGACAGCTGCGGCTTTGAGCACCAGGCCTGCGTCTGCCTGGAGGCCGTGGCTGCAGGGTGGAGGGTCCTGTGTCTGTGCTGAGTTTCGCTTCACTTTCTTCTGTTTCATTTTTTCCCCGTGTCGGAACTTCATTTCCTTTCACTGTTCATAATTTTCTGTATTATTTTTATCAGCACGTGTTTGCAGCACATAATGATCCCACTCACAGCGACTCCATCCACGTGATGTGTGAAGTGAAATCAGGCCCCATCCGGCGCATCGTGATGGGACCCAGCTGCTCTTCAGCTGCTCCCAGAGTCGCTCCGGTGGAGCACCCAGGTCCTGTCCCCGGGCACTGCCAGCTCGGGGCCCGGCTGCCACTCATTCTTCCTGTCCTTGTGGCCACTAGAGGGGGTAGCGGTGCCCTTGGCAGAGCCCAGCAGCACTTGGCAAGGACAGGGTGGGTGTGCGCAGCTGCGGAGGGAGCTGGCGACAGCCGGGTGTGGGACACGAGCTGCAGGCCGCGCGTGAGGAGCAGTCAGGGGGCTCCTGGCCGGTTCCCGGCACAGGCTCGGGCGCGGCTGGCCGCAGCTCCCACCCCACCCGGGTGCAGGAATCTGGGGCTGGAGGAGTGCAGGTCTCACCGGGACGGGCTTGTCCCACTCACTGCCTGCTGAAAGGCGGGAAAGCGCGTGGCTCCTCTGCACATCAGGACCGGGGTAGGGGGAGGTCGGGGCAGGGCCCGTGGTCAGCACCCAGGCGGGCAGCCCCGGAATGGTGCTCACTTGCCTGACACGAGGGCAGTGAGTCAGTGGTCTCTCGGCGAGAGCCACCCTGGAGGGAGTCCACAGCCCTCTCCAGAGAGGCTAAATTGACCCAAGCCCTGAAAGTGGACCCAGGCGTAGCGGCACCGTTTGGAGTTGTTTCTTTAAAACTGCTTCATGAGGGCAGGTGAGGCGCTGGGCCTCTGTAACCCCAGCACCCTGGGAGGATGAGGCAGGAGGATCACAAGTTCTAGCCCAGGTTGGCAATTTAGCTGCTCAGTGGGACTCTGCAACCAAACTACAAACAAAAATTCAGTGGGCCGGTGACGTAGCTCAGGGTGAGGTCCTGGCTTCAAGCCCCGGGCTGTGAAGCTCCTCAGCCCACGGAGCGAGACTGCGGCGTCCACGGCAGCGCTGACCTGACGGCCCCGGGCCTCCGACCTCTGCGCACCAGGATGCTCTGTGATTTCTTATTTTAAAAATAAAATTCAATCACAATTGAGAGAACGTTTGTCCACCTTCAAGTAAGAGGTGCAGCTGTGCTGTGCTGTCCCTCTGTCCTCAGGGAGGTGACAAGCACCAAGCAGAATGGACGTCCACAAGGGACCCGAGACCCCCAGAGCTGCTCTCCCTGGCGGTTCCCTGCGGCTCCGGCCCGGGCACTGGAACCCCACTGCCAGGAGTCCACCCGGAAAACGGCCTTCACCCTGGAGCTGCTGCTCCCAGCCCCGCTCTGGACACGAGACCCTGGAAACTCTAGAGCAGAGGCCGCTGTGCCAACCGTGTCACTGCGGCCGCTGGTGTCCAAGGGGTGGAGCAGGACTGGCCCGTCCCCCACATACAGCGCCGCGGCGGGACACACGCCCTGCCTGGCAGAGAGGACTCCCAGGCCCGAACCCCAAGACGCAGACAGGAAGGAGGGCTCCCTGGGGAGGCGGCGGTCCTAGTGGGATAACTGTGACTGTGTCCTCGCTTTTATGCTTCACTCATATGGTTATTTTCCTGTAACAAATATATCCTGTCTGACCGAAAAAACAAAACAAAACAAAAAACCCTGGGTAATCTACTGAATAAGCAGATGAAAATTGGATAGACTCCATCTAGGATCGCCCGTTCTACATAAAGCCAGATTTGTCAGCCCCGTCCAGGATTCGGGGGCGAGGAGGGCGCCGATGGAGCCTCTGTGAAGAACGTACAACAGGCAAATTACGGGGACACGAAGTGAGCCACGGCCAGGAACGGCGGCAGGGGCAGGGGGACCGCTCCGGCAGGGCCCGAGGAGGACGCCCAGGACCCCGACAGCGGTGCCGGGTGCGCGGCCCTGAGAACACACTTCAGGCCGATTTAAACCACACTAGAATCTTCACTTTTATTTAAATATAATTCTATTGTTTACATAAATCCAGAACACAAGAGCAAAAGCATAGGCCAAAACACGCGCGACCGTAATGTGGGGGGAGGGCAGGGGCGGGGCGGGAGCCGGACCCGGGGGCGCCCAGGAGCTGGGCCCTGCCGTGGAGCCCCCAGGAGCCCCCGCCCTGCCGCTGGGGCACAGGGCCCTCCTGGCGCCGGCTCCTGCTGCGGGGCCGCAGCTGGGGGCGGAGCTGCAGGTGGAGGGGGTGCGGGCTCCGCAGGTGAGACTTCAGCTCCGGCTGTGGCTGGCCCTGCGGCTGCAAGAGGAGGAAAGGTCAGCAGCTGTCCACGTTCCTTCCTGGGGCGGAGCCTTCCCACCGCCCTCAGAGGCAGCTCTGCGCACAAAGCCGCCCCCCGGAAGTCCTCCCAGACTGCACCCTCCACCAGCTGCCGAGTGCCTCAGTGGCCTGGGCCGCCCAGCACCTAGAAGCTCGGTGTCCAAAGCCCCCACCACCACCACGGGCCCACAGCCGCGCACCCCAGGCCTCCTCACCCTCTGGCTCCCCTCAGTGGGCTCAGTGCGCTCTGGCGCGGCCAGGAGCTCAGCGGGCGGAGCCTCCTGGGGGTGCAGCTCCGGCGAGCGGTCCGCGACATCAGACGTGGACCTGGGGAAGGCTGGCGGCAGCAGAGTGAGCGGCGGGCCGTGCCTCCCACACCCCTGCCCCGGGCACCCGCGGGCATGGACAGTGGCCTCCCGCCCGGTCTGTGCGTGGTCCAGCCCCGCCCTCTCCACGTCCCCAGGGGCAGTCCTGGCCCCGGCAGCCCTGAGCGCCCCACTGGGGCTCCGTGTGCTCAGAGGGGTGCCCGCCTCCGCCCTCTCCAGGGCGGCTGGCCCCGTCCCTCTGCCCGCCCACTGTCAGCCCCACGGGGACAGAGACTGGTGTCCGCTGTGCGGTGCGCCCAGGGGCCCAGGGCTGCTGCCCCATGGGTGTCCGGGAGCGAGGGGTCGGTGGGCGTCTGTCCTGCCCCCCGCTCCTCGGGCTGCGGCTCCTGCCGCAGAGACCCCTCCACCCCACCGGGGTGGGCACCGCGAGCCTGATTCCTCCCCTGGCCAGAGTCGCAGACTCAGGCGAGAGCGGGGCTGGCACCCCACGCCCTGGGGCTGCTCGGTGACACCCCTGGGTGCGGAGGGCGGAACTCACCTCCGCGCCGCTCTGACCTGTGGGGGGACACGCGGCGGCCCTCGGGGGGCCCGGGAGGCGGGGCCTGCGGACGGGGCAGCTGGCCGGTGAGGGCGGCCCCGGGGGCTCGGGCGGGCTGTGCGGGGCTGTGCAGACCCCTGCCGGGCTCTCGGCTGCCTGGGCTCCCGCCTGTGGGGGGCGGCGGGGAGACCTGGGGCGGCGCCCACCGGCGATCAGCTAGACCACGTCCCGGCCTCGCGCAAGGCGGCGGAGGAGCTGGCACAGGCTCAGCCACAGCCCAGAGACGCAGGAAGAGGGGACGGGAGGAGGAGCCCCGAGGGGCCCTGATGCTGGGGGAGGACTGTTCGTTCTCCCGTGCTTCAGCCGTACTGTGTTCTTTCGTTTGTTTTGCTAAGGATTCTTCTCTGGAATCAGCTCACTGAAGAGTGAGGAGCGGCGAGCGTGGATCAGGCCGCAGGAGCGGAGCCTGCCGCCGGGAGCCAGGTGCGTCCGGCCGCCCGTGGAGCTGCCGCTGCTCCCCCAGCTGGAGCCACGGTACCACGGCAGGTGACCAAGGCTCCCCGAACCTTCTGGGCTCCGGCTTTGGCTTGGAGCTGCTGCCCAGGTGGCCTTGGTGCTGGGCAAGGGCCGCGTGGCAGCAGGAGAGACAGAACTAATGTCATCTGAACGACCACATGCCTCAAAAATTACACACAGAATTAAGGCAGGCCCCATGAGGATACCATCAACTTTTTCCTCAGAACTAGAAAAAATAATTCTAAAATTTATATAGAACCACAGAAGACCCAGAATAGCCAAAGAAATTACGGTCAACACCAGGGTGGGGAAAGCATTACAATTCCAGACTTCCAGTTCTACTGCACAGTTACAGAACCAGCCCAGTACAATTAAAAAAAAAAAAAAGCATGTTACTGGCTCAAAAACAGACACATTGACCAATGGAATAGAAGAGCAGATGGAGAAATACCCCAAGCATTTTCAGCAGTCTAATTTTCAACAAATGGTTCAATAATATACACTGGAGGGAAGACAGACTCTAACAAACCATACTGGGAAAACTTTATTCACATGCAGAACAATTAAGCTTGACCCATATCTCTCATGTTCTAAAATCAAATCAAAATGGATCAAGGACCTGTGTGTAAAAACAGAAACACTGATGCTACTGAAAGAAAAAAAAAATTAGTAACATTCTTGAAGACACACAGTTATGGGTGAAGCCTTTCTTAATTGAACCACGATTACAGAAAAATAATACAAATAATCAACAAATGGGATTAGCACAAATTAAAAACCACCTGTGCACCAAAGGAAATAATCAGCAGAGAGAAGACACAGCCCAAAGAAAGTGAAAAAAATTTATCCACTACTGCTCAGAAGCAGAACTGACACCCAGAATGTATAAAGGACTCAAAAAAATGAGACCCAAAAACTAAAAACCCCAATCAAAAAGTGGACAACTGAAATAAGTGGACATTTCTCCCAAGAAGAAACACAAGAGGCAAATAAAAACATGAAAAAATGTTCAGCATCTTGGGTCAGTGGGGAAACTCAAAACAACACTGAGATTCCACCTAACCCACCATGTAGATCGTGAACAAGGACTCAACATGAAAAGCTGGCAAGGCTGTGGGAAAAAATCTAGGACAGGGTTGCTGGGGATGTAAACTAGTATAGCTGCTATGGAGATCACTCAGAAAACTACAACCAGAAATTCCATTTGACCCAAACATACCTCTCCCCGGGCCAAGGATGTAGCCCAGCAGTGCAGCACCTGCCTGCAACCACGAGGCTGTGAGTTTGGTTCCTAATACCAAAAAAAAAGGTGGGGGTGGAGGGGTATACGGCTCCTGGGTAACTTCCTGAAGGAGCTGGAGTCATCACACCACAGTGACACGTTTGTAGCAGCACAACTCACAGTAGCTAAATCATGGAAGCAACGTACAGTACATGCCCATCAACAAATGAATGGATAGAGAAGATGTGGCACATATACACAACAGAGTACAACTTAGCCATAAAGAAGAATAAATTTCAGTCGCTTGTAAGAAAATGGATCGATTTTGAGACCATAATACGAAGTGCAATACGTCATTCACAAAAGACTAAATATCACATAGTTTCTCTGATATGAGAAACTCAAAATATAGATAATTTAAAGAGAAAAATAGATCTATATTAAGAAACAGGGCAATAGATTTTTAGAAGAAATGCATGGAATAGTTTCACACAATGACTTCCTCAAGCACATATTGCACAATAAATAAGTGGTCATTTTGCCACCGTCAGCCCCCAGATCTTGCCGTCTTCCCTGTCTACGCCCCTCTAATCCGTCCCCACACTGGAAAACCACGATACCAGCCTAGGATTGCCCACCATCAGGCCTTTTGTTAATAAAAGACAAATAGTCAATTTTTCTTAAATCTCAGTTATTTTTAATTCGCTATCAGCTACCTGCATAACAATGTGCAGTTAAACCCAGTGCTGAAGGATACAATCAGTGTTCAGATCTCCCTGAACTACCTATGTCCTAATGTGTCTTCTCAAATGTTCCTGACTTTGTTCATAAAATCTTAGGCTCATCCTCAAAGAGAGAGAAAGGATAGAACCTCTCGTGTTATATTATTTTAATATTATAAAATATGTCTTTACCACCCAATGGAAGTGTGGTAAGAGCATTATTTCAGTATAAAGGAGTATCATAAGAAACAACAAAATAAAAAACTATTTTTCCAAACTAACAAAGTAATAAAAAAAAAAATATTTGGGTCTTTCTTATGAAACTTTACCTCTTATCTTTAAACTACCCCCAGGAGGCAATTTCTAATAATTGTACTAAATAAAACATCAAATTACTTTGTAGGTTTTCACATCTCAGTGCCTAAGGAACTGTACATCTGTTATTGTCCGTTTACAAACAGAAAGCTGAGAGATAAGCTATGAAGCTGTTACTGTTTGCCTCAACCAGGAAAATGCTGTCAGAACCATTTCTAAGGCCACATGTTCTTTTTATTTATGCCAGCACTTTGTCACTGTTTAGCAACCTCACAGACTTCTCCCTTATGATACAAGCCTTTCCTGCCTTTCAAAAAACAGCTTCTAAATGGATACACCATGCAGAGTGATCTCTCTTGAATATTTTTATGGAAAATGGGTTTCGTAGACCTTGCATAGAAATATAAACTCTGCAGTTTACCCTGAAGCTCACCAGAGAATTTAAGTTTGCAAGTCTATCAGATGAAACCCTTCAACAAAGTCTTTGTTTTTAATCTAATGAATACTGTCAAGATTCCACCACACCTATCAGGTTCTGCTTGGTTGATTTGAGAGCTATACTAATGTGTTATGTTAATATTATAAAATGTATCTTTACAACCCAATGGAAGTGTGGTAAGAGTATTATTTCAGAACAAAGAAGTATCATGAGAAGCAACAAAATGGAAACTATTTTTCCAAATTAGCAGAGTAATGACAAAGCAATATTTAGATCTTTCATCTGAAACTTCACCCAGACAGCGAGGGCGGCGATTCAGGGCGAGCTTCTCTTTCCCCGCATCCACAGACGTGCTCGTATTGGGCCTTTTCTAATACCGTCTCCTGCACTGTTTAAGCCTGAACGTCATCTCTGTTCTCCTCCAGATAATTGCTTAAAGTGAAGTACAAGCCCAGACTGGGCAGACCCCTGTGAGCACCGCGGTAGTCGCACTCCAGCACAAAAACATTCACACGGTTTTGTATAGAACTTTTTTCTGACTTCAAAACAACTTGAAAGTTCTTCGCAGCATTAAGCTACACCATCACCCTGAGCCTGACTGTGCCTTCTAAGAAGCAGTCGGTTGGTATCTGTCAGTTTTGTAGAACAATCGATGAATAAGTGGTCTCGTGATCTACTGCCAAGAGCCTGTCCCACAGCACACGGTGTGACAAGGGCCCACGGCTGAGGGTCTGCAGGGCCGAGCTGGCCGCCCAAGCTCTCGCTGTGCGCCGGGCCCGCTGAGAGCCTCGCAGTCCTCATCTACAGTCTGCACGACCAAGCGCCCGCGACGCTGCTCACCGTTCTTGCATGGGTGCGGGGACTGCGGGAAAAAGAGTTTCAATAACCAAAAGTGATGCAGTTCTCGACTAGCGGGTCAGCCTGGAATCTCTCCTCCACCCGCCTTCCAAACTCTCCACAGGACTGCACAGGGGCTCTGCAGAGACTGAGAGGTGCCGGGGTGGCAGCACAGCCTGCCCCCGACGGCTCCGTCTCTCACGGCAGGCCTTTCGAAGAGTATGAAGCGGACACGCACTACTGTTGGATTGGAGGAAAAGACTACTTCTCATTTCCTACCTCGACCTTTTAATTTCTTTTATTTATATTTTCTGCTATCCTGTGATACATGTATGCAACTCTAAATGAACACAGTAAATGAGGCATGGACAGAAATGCTCAGGGGCCACAGATTACACAGTTTCCTTTCCAAGATGACCACAGACTGTGTTTTTGTTGGGTTTGGGGTTGTTCGTCTTTTGGTTTTGGTGTTTGTCTTGTAGCAGCGCTGGGGATCGAATGCAGTGCCCGTGCATACTGCCAAGCTCCGTCACAGAACTGTGTTCCCAGCCCCGTGCCACTGATTTGAGAGGACTAACTTGGAGAAGCCGATTTTAAATCATGCTTCATTGGGATACATGTGTGCACACGCACAGGCACACACTTTATTAAATAATTCTTAAAAATTCGACAATCAAGCAAGAATAACTTGTGAAAGCTTATCTATTAATATATTTTAAATCATGTTTCTTTTCTCTTGACTAAGTAGTAGAAAAACGGGTATATTTTTAAGTCCCTTGTCCTGATGAGCTAGCACTTGGGTCCTACGTAGAGGAGGTCCAGGCACTATAGACCATCGCTGCTGTGTTACTCGCTGGTAAAGTTAACGCAAGCTCTTTGAAAGTCAACATTTTACTGCCCATTTTGATGTGCATTCATGACTAAACACCTGCTAGAGACGTCTAATCTTTTCCAGAGGGCAACTCTGAACACCGCATTTAGCGACTGAGTCTCAGTAACGTCATTTTCGCAATTGTCTTTGCCATTCTAAAGTGGCTGAGGGTATCTCTGGATTTCATCATTTTGTTCTTGAGCACAGTATTAAATCAACTTAAAATTCTTTTAGCCACAAGTCTTTAAACTCTGGAGGAGGACGAGCTGTCACAAGGGCAAAGAGCTGGGCATCCTGCTTGCTGGAGTGTGTCCCCGCTGCTCTCCAAGAGGACGCTGGCAGCCGGCGCCCAGGGGCTTCTCTGCGAGACGTCAGGCTGGCCTCACTCCGGAGGGAGCTCCTGCGTGCCTGTCAGGGCTGCTTTTTTCTTAACCGTGGTGGGGCTGACTTTTCCTGAGACAGCTGTATCCACTGCATTTTAAACTCAATTGCCTGTTTTTTAAATACAGGTTTAAGAAATACTATGTATTTCAGAAAATTTTGTTGTGTGTAGATTGTAGATTTCCCCTACAGTTCCTCCGTTCCTTGCCCCCACTAAACCTCTCTCCTTCATGACTTGTTTTAATAAATAAACACCTTTGAGAAAAGGGCAACTGTAGATCCTGAATTTTGAGCTTCTGTACTTTCACTATCTTCAGCTGTAGCTAAAGCAAAATGGGCAGCCTATGTAGGCATTTCTCCCACATAGCAAACGAACAGCCTGATTTCCCATCCTGCAAATTAAAGAACAGAAGGTGCCTCTCTGATAACTAAAGACTCCTTTGCTTTTCCAATCCTTGCTCTGTGGAACAGGAGAATATCAGAACACCTGTGCGATACATGAAGGGCTGCAAATTTATGGATGTATTAAACAAGGCCTAATTATAACCTGATTAAAAAATCCCTAGACAAAGCCTATTTCTAGAGAAGCAGCTTTTGTAAGAACAAACTCAGAAGTGATTATATCCCAAATGGCCATTTGGTAGACGTGAGAAGAAGTATTGCTCCAAGTACCCTGTGAAGTAGAAAGCAAAGGAGCAGGCCCCTTCTGTTGCATCCTGCATTCTCTGGAGAGCGCGTGGGACGTTCCGCTTAGCTGGCTCTGTGCTGCTCTAACGGCTGCGCACTGTTCATTACTGAGCACCACTGTCTGAGCTGGATCAGACAGATGCGGTTTATTAACTAGTAAATCCTTACATCACATAATGCTCACAATCTCTGTGCAGAATTGGTACATGCATGTAACACATCTCGATTCTTTTTGCTTCCCTTTCTGCCCCATACTCCCATTTTTTCCAGCATAAGATTCATTTACTTACTATATCTTTCATGTCCTTATACAATTAATTATCATACATACAGATTAACAGTCAAACTAACAGGCCAAAAAATATGTAAAACATACAGGACAATTATACTAAATCAAGGTACACTCTTACATACACTATCAATGCTGGAATACAATAACTTACATCTCTCTTATTTCAACTTGTCTGTCTTTTATTTTGCCCTTTATATATTGAGTTTCTCATGTAAGAGGAACAATGTGATATTTAAGTTTGTGTCTGAGTTGCTTCATTTAACATTATGACCTCAAAGTGCCTCTGTTTTCCTACAGATGACTCAAGTTTATCCTTCGTTATGGCAAATACTTCATGGTGTGTAAAGGTCACATTGCCTTTCCTCATTTGTTGATGGACACATATAAATGTTTCCAGTATTTAGCTATGAATCATGCAGCTATGAACGTGGGCATACATACCTCACTGTGGTATGATGTTTTTAACTCTTTCAGGAAGATACCTGGAAAGGGAAGACCTGGGTCAGATGGAATTTCTAGTTTTAGTTTTTTGAGGAATCTCCACACTGATTTCCATAGTGGTCGTACCAGTTTATACTCCAACCAACTACGCAGAAGGATTCCCTTCTCCCAACAGCCTGGCCAACGTTTGTCACTGGTTGATCTCTTGACGATATCCATTCTTTCTGACGATGGTATCTCAATGTTTTAACTTACATTTCTCTCATGGCCCGTGATACTGAACATATTGGTTTTTTGTACTTCTCCACCTGAAAAGTGTCTATTCATTTCAGATGCCCACTTTCTTATTGGGTCTTTAAATTTGTGGGGTCTCATTTTTTGAGTTCTTTATATATTCTAGATAGTATTCCTATCTATAAACAAAAGTTTTCCATTCTTCAGATGTTCTCGTGCTTCATTGGAGGTCTCCTTGGCTGCACAGAAACTTCCGAATTTGACGTGAGCCCATTTGCAGATTCTTGGTATTATTTCTCATGTAACCAGCTTCTGTCCTGAAAGTCTTTGCCTACATCTACATCTTCAAGAGTGTTTTTATTTAAATATGTAGAACCTTCATCCGGTTTGATTTTAGTTTAGTGCATGGTAAGAGGGATGGGTCTAGGCTCAACCTTCGGCACATGGACAGCTAGTTTTCCTAGCACCGTTTGTTAAGCGGGCTCTTTTTTCTCCTATGAAGGCTTTATCTTTAACAAAGAGGTCAGAAGTGTCATATGTACGTCTGCTTACTACAACAGGAGGCTTATTTTACATCCCTCAATGATTTTTGAATCTTTTTTCCTTTGGAACCTGCTTATTACATATTAGACTTGTGTGGAACTGTGAGAGGGAAGGAGGTGTGAGAAGATATCTTCTTCTGTTGCCAGCTCCAATTTAGCTGCCATCCCTGAGGTTGATGAGCAGCTGGGGGGATATTGGGTCAGAGTCCTGGGGCTGGGGTGTCAGCTGACTTTTCCTCTCTTTGCATCAGGCAAAAGATTGAAGACCAACATCTGATGGCTCTGACAGAAAGTGGAATAAAATGGACCCCAAAGAAAAAGACAGCCGGGTGTGGTGGCGCACACCTTTAATCCCAGCACTCGGGAGGCTGAGGTAGGAGGAGCATTGTGAGTTCAAGGCCAGCTTGGGCTACAATGCAAGCACAAGGCCAGCCTGAGCTACATAGTGCGACCCTGCCTTGAAAAAAACAGGGCCAGGAGTTTGGCTCAGTGGCTTAAGCACCTGTCTGGCAGGCGCAGGGTTGTGAGTTCAATCCTGGTGCCGCAAAAAAAAAAAAAAAAAAAAAAAAGACAAAAGAATTTAGCGCTGATATTAAGAAATGTAAATAAAAATAACTTAGGAAAAGGGAACTATTGGAGATAAAACTGGACAAAATAGCATAAAAATAAAGTATACAAAAGATAAAATATAAGAATGTAGCACTCATTTTAAGATATAAAATACAGTAAAACTTTGGTTTGTGAGCATAATTCATCCAGAAACATACCTGTGACCCAATAGGTCAAAGCCAATTTCCTCATAAGAAACAATGAAAAC
Source organism: Dasyprocta punctata (assembly GCA_004363535.1). Classification (NCBI taxonomy): domain Eukaryota; kingdom Metazoa; phylum Chordata; class Mammalia; order Rodentia; family Dasyproctidae; genus Dasyprocta; species Dasyprocta punctata. The sequence goes on along the minus strand of RJWM01025002.1, from coordinate 7,999 downwards.
TCAGATGATTCATTCCAGAACCCAAAAATATTGATATAAAAATGATTACAATACTCTAATATAGTACAAAATAATAAAGAAAACACAAAATATAAAGAAAAATCAACAAATTGACCTGCACTTACCTTTGGAAACCATCGTGAGCGGTGTAAGGACGATAAGAGAGAGGAGGGTTAGCGCGTAGAATGCCTTTCGCCATCACTAATGGAATCTTTTTCTTTTCACACTTCTTTGGTTTCTGCCTCCTTCTGAAGATTTTGCAGGAACAGATTCATCACTTGCACTGCTACAGGCTTATTCAGGTGCTGCTTTCCTACAAAATTTTGCACCATTTCCCACATTTTACACATCTCCTAATCTCATTTGAGGTGAGGGACTCCCTCACCTTTTTCTCCTCCTCTTCTGCAGACTGAGATCTGCTCCATGGCCTCTTGCTGTTGGGGTGCGATCATTCATAACCCCACAGAGAGCGGGTTGAGGGACCACGGCTCAGCTGTGGCCACGTGACACTCAGCATCACACTACGCACACTGCCAGCCCTCGCTCCTTCGCCACGTGAAAGCGTGCCACAAAGGTTTGCTTCTCTTGTGGAACAGTCATAGAATAAGTTACTCACAATCTAAGGCTTTACTGTACATAAATCAAAGTAAATTAGGAAAAGGGGATTATTCATGAAACTGTAATAAATAAAACTAAATATGAAAGACCTGAGTCCTTAGTAAAACCAAAAATTAAACACCTTGGTGGTTTTATTAAAGTAAAAAGACTAAAAATGTCATTGGGGTGAGATTGTGACCTACTTATCGATAAAGCAGAGAAAAAGTAAGTAAAGAATAAACGAGGTAGGTCTGTTGCAAAGAAGACTTTGAAAATCCATGTTTTTCTAACAAACTATAGTTATTCACATTCATTCACAAGGGGAAAACTTTTTTTAATTATTATATTAGCACCCAGAAAGTAATAAAATATCTGCCATATTAAAAGTCACTACAAAGATACCTACTTATTGGTATTCTATTTTATCTATTAAAAACAGACATTTTGTACATTATTCCAAAACATAGAAAAATATGGATGAGTCTCAGTTCATTTTACTATTCAGTTTACTGGCATAAAATTAATATAAGAAAACTATAGGTTAATCTGCTAAATTAGAGAGGAGGAATAAAGCCAAATATTAGCAAATGCAGTTGAATGATGTAACAAAATAATATATATTTGGAAATGTATCCCATAGGGTGATTCAATACCAGAATCTTGATCAAGATAATTCAAAATAAAAAATAACAGAAAATATTTGAAGATCATATCAGTCAATATTGAAATGTCATTTAGTAGACATAGGTAAGACATTAAATTCATAGAGCATGCTTGCTTTGTTGTTTATAAGGAAAAGGGAAACTAAAGCTAGAAATAAAATATTAAAATGCACTCAGGCACGATGGCGCACACTGTAATCTCATACTCCAGGAGACCAAGGTAGGAGGAGGATCACAAGTTATAGCCCAACTACAGCAATTTAAGGACATTAGAAGATTCTGTTGAAAATAAAAAATAAAATAAAAGGGTTGGGGCTGTAGCTCAGTGAGAAGGCCCTGGGTTCACTCTCCAGTGCCAGGAAAAAAAACCTAATTTAATAAAGCCTAGTTTAAAACCACAAGCACGAGTCGGGCATGGTGGCACATTCCTGTAATCCCAGCACTCAGGAGGCTGAGGCAAGAGGATCATTGCAAGTCTGAGACCAGCCGGGGCTACAAGTGAGCCAGCCTGAACTGCATAGCAAGATCCTGTCTCAAAAAGAAAAAAGAAAAGAAAAAACCCACAAGCATGTGTAGCATGTGTTATTCCTAATAATAAAACACTAAAACATCTTCAGTCAAACTTAGAACCTGACAAGAATGTCCACTGTAACTAATGTTTGCCATTTTCTTGGGAGGGTTCAAGCAAATGCAATGAGAAAAAAATTAATACTAACACCAAAACGGAAGATATGACTCTATTTTTCATTGAAAAAAAATGTATATATATATATATTTCAGTACAGGAGATCGAACCCAGGGTCCGTGCACTGAGCTACCGGCCCTTCATTTTTTCATTACACCGCAACACCCAGCTTGACGATACAATTTTAATGAGAATATTTGTGCTATGGCTCGTTACAAGACAAGAATCAAACACCAGCAGCTTCTCATCTTAACAGCACACCCACACGTGAACACAGAGCAGCTCCCCAGGACCTTCCATCCCCCGTTCAATTTGCTGGGTGCAGTCAATTCTTCCTTTTCCCTCCAATGAAAATTCAGGCACGGTCGTCCTTGGGTGGTAAGACGCCGGCGTCAGTGGTGCTAGTTTCTCTGTTTCCACGATAAGCGAAGCATAACGTGCCCCGGTGAGGGCTACCAGGAAGCCGATCGGGTGTGAGGCCGGGAGCTCAGTGCTGTCAGGAGCCCGGGCCTGGCTGGGAGGGGACCCACCGTAGGGGGACCAGGAGGTCCGAGCTCCCCTCCGGCACCTCCCCGGCTCTCGGCTTCCTGGGCACCACGAGGGGAGCAGCGTTTCCTCCGCCGTGGCCCCGTGCCCTGCGCAGCTCTGAGGTCTGCAATGGGAGCCGAAATCAACATCTCCTTTACGTGGTGGGGGTCGGGATTGCCACCCCAAGAGGGGAGTGAGGAAGACTCCAGGTGACTGTCTAAGCCAAAACACTGTGAAGGTGGACGAGGGGGAAAAGATACTACATCTTTCCATGGAATTTAAGTTTGGTCAGTGCCTGCAACTGTGTCACAGGGAGCGGCGAGGTCCTTCTACAGCACATTATAGTTACTGCCTACTCTGTTAGGACACCTTCGTGTTCCTCGCCACTTGAAATACCTGCAGTGATACCTATTGCGGAATCTTAGTAAATACATTATAAAAGTCACCATTTTATTGTGCAACGAAACTTTGGGGATTAATCGTATGAATCCTAAAAATTAAAATTTGTTTCGAATTTTATTAATTCTATTTCAAAAAATTAGGTTTGTTTTATAGCCTTATCTATTCTACTGCAAGGATTGCAAAGGTTACCCTGAGGAGGCTCCCCACCGGCTTTCCCAGACGGCTAACGCGGCCGGTGGGCTGGAGGTGGACGGGGACCCGCCATGGGCCACGGCCGCGCCCGTGCAGCGGGGCCCGGCGAATGCCTAGCGGCGGACAGGCCACGGCGGGCCCGCTCGGACGAGGCCCTGGCCGGCTGCAGGAGGCGCGGGGCTCGGACTCCAGCCCTGTCCGCGGGGCCTCGCCATCCCGCCGCCGTGCGGGGTCCTCCTCCGACACAAGCCCCCGCCAGGAAGCGGCTTCCCGGGAGCGGCGCGGCAGGCTCCACCGTGGAGGCGGGACACCCGACACCCACAGTTCAGAGAAGGGGTTCATGTTGGTCCGCAGTTTCCGAGGCCTCCGTCCGCGGTCAGCAGGCTCGGACGCAGAAGCAGCACAGTGCCAGGGCCGGGTGCGGGGCGCCGGGCCGGGGGAGAGACGGGGACCCGGGCGCACCCCGCCGGCGAGCTCCTCCGGAAAGCACTGGTGCCCCCACAATGGCTCCGTCCAGGAGCCCCGGACACCCGAGCCCGGGGAGCTGGTGGCAGCCGGGCCTGCGGTCTCCGGTGGGGACAGCGCGGAGCCGCCCCGCTCCCGGCTCAGCAGAGTGGGGTTCACCGCCCGCGCGCCGTCCGCGGCAGAGCAGCCCCGGAACCCACGCGGGGAAACGCGGCGCCGTGCGGGGGTCCCGCGGGCGAGGCCACGTCCAGCGGAAGCTCTGAGGGGCCGTGCGGGGAGGCGGGGGCTGACGCGGCCCTGACTGCGGGACCGCCCGGACGTTAGGGGGAACCGCAGCCCCGGCAGGCGTCGGCGGGGCTGCGCGGTCCGGGCCTGGGCACCGCCGTGCTGAGCCTGCGCTGCCCCGCTGCTCGTGCGCACACGCCCGGCCCGGCACAGCCCCGCCGCGCTCTCCCCGCGGCCCGAGCACCCAGGGGTGGGGCCGCCCCGACGGACGCGGAGACCGAGGCTGCACTGCCGGTGCTGGACGGCGCTGTCCGAACGCCGCGCGGCTCCTCCGAGCGGGCCCGCGCCCGTCCACGGACGCGCTCCTGGTCACGGCGGCCCAGGCGGGGTCCTATCGCCTGTGACCGAGAGACTTAGTGGACAGTCTTTTTCCAGGTATTTAATGCTATCACAAAACAAGTTTTTTATTATGCTTTCTTATTATTATTTGCATATTTTAACTCTTAATTATCCTAGTCATTTTTTTTCTAGTTTTGTGATACACCAGTATAGTTTAAGATAAGCATCTGCTCACTATTTAAATATACTAAACTTTGATGCTATTCAATATAACAAGCTCTTTTCTGATCACAAGTGATATTCCAGCCAGGGGTGGTGGGACACACTTGTAATCCTAGCTACGTAGGAGGCTGGAGCAAGAGGATCACAATACTGAGACAGGCCTGGGCAATTTTTTTTTTTTTTTTTTTTTTTTTTTTTTTTGAGAAAGGATCTCACTTTGTATTTCCAACTGCCTTGAACTCACTAGCCCAGGCCGGCCCGAAATTGTGGTGATCCTCCTACCTCTGCCTCCTGAGTGCTAGGATTACAGGAATGTGCTACTGCAGCTGGCTGAAGACACTGTCTTGACATAAAAAAAATAAAAAATAAAAATAAAAAACTAAGGACTAGGGATACATGTAGCTCAGTGGAGCAGCATTCGCCTAGCATGTACAAGGCCTCGGGTGCCATCCCTAGTACTACAAATAATACTCCAGTATTATCTTAAACTTCACAAATCAGGGCTAATTATTTTTCTTTATTTATTGGCAGGATTGCTTAGAATAACCACTTGTGCCATATTTATTAATGTAGAATCTTCCTTCACTATGTGTTTTTACATGAGTGTTCCCCAGAAATGAGAGTGTCTTTGTAGTATATTGCCATTTTTTTCCAGCACTTCAGTAACTGAACCACAGATGTCTTACATTTGACATTGTCCTGCAGTATCTCCAGTTAGGTTTTTTCCTTCTCTCTCTCTCACAGTTAGAGCTCACGTTGCTCTGTAATAAACCAGCCTTATTATTTGTAATATGAATTACAAAGCCATGTAATAGATTTTTGCATTTCCTAAACTGTTTTTAAATAATACCAAAACCAAAACTGAAGAGTATATTCAGTCATATTGAATATAGGTTCACACGCGCGCGCGTGTGTGTGTGTGTGTGTGTGTTTAGGCGTACGCCTCTACTCGGAAAGCTTTAACATCAGTTGATCTTTTCAGCCACTATTTTTCATTCCCACTCTCTGCATATTGAAAAACAATAAAGTTCCTAATAAGGCCTATGTGTGTTGATAAACTCACCTGTATACGTTGAATATGAATTAAGTGATTTTACTGCAAGCCAATTAATAGATATTTCTGTTTCTATTAAGTATATAAGAAGGACTTTAAGGGTCTTAGTTTGCCTGAGTCTAAAGCTAGAACTTCGGAGTTTGAGGGAACAGAATAAGGTTGGATGAAATAATTCAGGAGCAGGAGGCATGTTAATAATACAAAATATGCATCGATGGCTTGCAATTAGCCAGTCACAAATATCACAGCCACCTGAGGGAGGCAGGCAGCGCGGCACGTCAGGAGGAGCACAGTGCTGGAATCACACGGGTTCGAATCCTGCCTGTGCCCTTCCCCAGCTCTGAGACAGAATCTCTCTGACCCCGGTGTTCCCAAGAATGAGGCACAGACAAGAACGTGTCACTGGGTGCCCAGGAAATGACACAAGTCAGGGCACTTAAAAGCCGGGACCTGGGAGGAACTATAATTGTCATTTTTATTCAGTTGTTGCAAATAAAATGCGTGCATACCTTATTTCTGTTTTTAAAAAATAGTTTAGAAGTCTAAAAGCATTTTTGCTGAACTTGATTGATAACTCACTCCAACCTCAATGTTTCTTAATAACTAAAAATCCACAAGAGGGGCTCCTCGCGGGGCCCCCGCCGGGTCCAAGCGGTGCAGGCACCGATCAGGACTAAACATGGACTGCCTTCCGGGGTCCTGAACTCAGGACCTTGGAGGACAATGAGAGGGGCTCCTCGAGGGGCCCCCGCCCGGCCCGAGCGGCACCGGCGTGCAGGCTTGGAATCAGGGACAACACTCCCCACCCCCCCCACCCCACCCCCACCCCAGTCAGCAACCTGCTGTTTCAGAGGTCTGGCTAAATTGATAGCAACCAAGGAACATCAACCAACTTTTGTTTTGTAGATTCGGCCAGGCCTCTGGTCAGCAACCCAAGCATCACTTTACAGTGGGCAATGTAGCAAGTATGGGGGATTCTCTTCTTTCTTGTCTTCTATTATTAATAAAATATTTTAAAAAATAAAATAAAATAAAAAATAAAAATAAAAATCCAATGCCATGAAAAAAATCTTCAATTAGGAGAGAAGTGTGCTCAAAACATATCCATTCCAGAACATTCTATGAGTACAGTAGCTAGGAATTTCATCACAATAAACTATAAACCAGCCGGGCGTGGTGGCACACACCTTTAATCCCAGCACTCAGAGGCTGAGGTAGGCGGAGCATTGCGAGTTGAGGGCAGCTCGGGCTACAATGCGAGCGCAAGTCCGGCCTAACTACATAGTGCGACCGAAAACACTGGGGCCAGGAATTTGGCTCAGTGGCTTAACCACCTGCCTGGGAGGCATGAGGTTGTGAGTTCAATCCCCTGTGCCAAAAAAAAAAAAAAAACAATAAACTATAAACCAAAGGTATCTAATCCAAGACAAACCTGTACAATTTATATAATGTGAACTACAAAGGTGTGAATTTTACCATTCTGAGTTTATCCCTTAAATTGTAATGCAGTACAGATATTTAATATGAACCTATATGTTTCAAGGACCTTCGTCTTTCTTTCTTTGTTTCGTTCTTTCATTCTGTCGTTCTTTCGTTCCTAACAGTTTGTGCTACTGTAAAAAAAAGCCTACTGGTTCTTGGTTTGTATTCAAAGCAGTTACTTTGAAAAGCCAGAAGATGGCAGTACTTTCTAAGAATTATTAAAAGAATGTGCTGCTTTAAATTCTGGTCGTTTCTAGTTCTTTTGCTGCTGGGAATGATGCTACTCCGCACTGTCATCGGTTCTCCTGTCTTGATGTAAAATTCTGTTTGTTCTTAACTTTTCTCTGACAATTAGAGCTGAATGGTAGGATTTAAATATCTATGTAGAATGCTTGAATGATTTAACATGAGCAGGAATTGGAAACAAGCCATATTTATTTCATGCTTTTAAATTAAACATTGCATACCCATTTGAACAGAGAGCTTTACTTACTCATATATTTAGTATCTTCATCTTGGTTCAGGAGTAAAAGACAAAGGTATGGTTTCACCTGTGATCATCAGCTAGATCTCAGGCGACACTTATTCCTATTGCTATTCCCTTTAAGTGAAAGGCACGTTTGTAAGTTAACACTTTCTATTATTTCTAAGTGGTAATTCTGCACCATGTGGTACATCTCTGCATGGCAATAGAAACAATAATCACATACATGGCTTATATCTTGATTTCATTTGAACAGACTAGTAAAGTAGGTCTGTTTCAGTGTTACTAAGAAAGAGCTAAGAACAAAGAGATAATAAAGATGTTGAAATCTACAAAGGAATATTAGGGAGGCCAGCACTGGTCTTTTTTTTTTTTTTTTTTTTTTTCTTTAGAAATGTATCCATCTGCCTAAGGGTAGATAATTTTCCTGGCAAAGTTAACGTCTGTTTTGAGATATGATACCCTATTGAACACCACGCTTGGGGAACTGGCATTCTGGAGTTTTTCAAAATCAGCAGTTTCCAGGGAAAAATCTATCTACCATCTGGTTGCTTCATTAAAATACATAATAGAGGAGGAAGAACCAAAGTGGATTTTCGCTAGCTCTGCGCTCCCTGGCGTCCGCTCTAAGAGGGTAATATATACAGCAGTCCTTGGAGGAA
>RJWM01025001.1:0-29908 GCA_004363535.1 Dasyprocta punctata | reverse complement strand
CTCTGGAACAGGGCACTCCTTTCTCTAAATTCCCGTACAGACTTTAGAGGAATCGCAATGCTCTAGCGAGCATGGTGGGTTGCTGGGACAGATCCTGTTCTCTTTAGTCCTACAGAGACCAGGCCCGAGAAGCAGCTTGGCCAAACACACGAGAGAGAGAAAGGGAGGAGAAGCAAACCAAAGGGCTAAGGTGGGAAAAGGAGATCCTAGAATCTTGCAGCTGCAGGTCCCTAGATGTAGTTTGTTCACTCTGGGCGTGGATGTATTTGCTCTGGGCCGTGGATTCAAGGCATAGTGAGCCCAACTGGAAGGACAGGTGGGGGTGACCTCTGTGTTCCTGCCAGTCCCTAGAAGCTGACACGGAGCAAGCCACACATAAAACCTCACGGAAACCACAGACTGTGCAGCCTTGGAGAGGGTGGACTTCCTGGCCTCTCGTTTTTGGGCCAGACTTTACCTTTGCCAGTTGGGGACTGAAAATGTGACTGCAGGGACTGGGTGTGGATGTGGGACACCGAGTCCTGCCTGGTTGAGGAGAACTGGCTGTTGTGAGGTAGGGCGAAGAAGAGGATTTCTTGGGACTCAGCAGGGTAGGATCACTTCAGAGAGTGGGTCCGTGTGTTTGTGTATGTTTATGAGTATGTTTGTGTCTGTATATGTACAAGTATTTCTGTGCATGTAGGTATGTGTGCGTCACGCATGTGTGTGTACTGTGTGTGGATGCATGCTTGTACACATACACACATGCATGTGTATAAGGGCATGTGTTGTGCACATGTTTGTATGCATGCATGCGTATATCTGAGCATGTGTATTGTTTTTGCCTGTGTGTGCATATCTGTACATGTGTGCTTGTATGCATATACAGTTGTGTGTGTATTTGTGCATTGTGTGTGTACATGTGTCCACGTGTGCATGTGTATGTGTGCATGTGCCTGTGTGTGTGTGGTGGTCAGGGCAGAGCCGAGGCCAGTCCTCCTGCTGGGTGTTTCCTGTCCACATCCCCTGAGGGAGAAAGGCCATTTCTCTCGATGACTCCATGGAACTGCAGAATATTGGAGAAAACACGTTTGCACAGAACAAAGCCAAAGCCTCTGAAGTTCTTTCCTGTCTGTGATTCTAGAAAATTACCCTCCCTTTCATCTGCTTCTTACATGCACGACTTGTCTGTGTCACGGTCTCTTTTCATCTCCTGGCATTTCAGTTCTCGTTCATTCTCTTTTGTCTGTCTGTCCAGCTGGTTTGTTTTTTGTCTTTGCAGGGTCTGGCAGCCCTTCCTCGTCTGTCCCTCCCTCTGCCTTGGCCCGGTTCTCCATCAGTCTGTCACTTTTCCCTGCGTCCTGGCTCAGGCTGAACAGAGTAGCTGTCAGGGCCATCTCTCCAGAGAAAAAGTGTTTGAACTTCCAATGATTTGGCTCCCTGTCTACTTTTTCATCCAGAGTAGCTTTGAACTTCCCTTGCAGCTAGGGGACCTTTGGGGGCTGGCCGGGACATGCTCTGGGCCCCAGCCTCAGCACTTCGAGCTGCGAGCCTTGTCCTGACTTGGAGTGATCCCGTCAACTGGTCTTACAAATTGGGATCGCTCCCTCCACGCAGGCTTTGGTGACAGCCAACAGATGGCAGGGACTGCTTTTATAGTAACTCATTAACCTCTTGCCACTCTACAATTAAGAAAGCATTTAATTGCTTTTTCTCCAGCCATCCTATGAGTGATTTGGGCAGCTTGTATTCATCGTGTGAACCAATCAGCAGCTAGAGACTGAGGGAGTGGGGACCGCAGGGCGTGGCAGGCCCAGAGGCAGTAGTGAGCACCCAGCAGCCCTTTGGGGGCCTTTTAGGAGAGGTGCCTAGTTCAGAATCTTCCCTACCCCACAGGGTTCCTTCTAGGATGCAGAAGTCTTGCATTCACTCAGAAGGTACTTGGGAGATTGTCTAGGCCACAGGTCTCCCTTTCACATTGAAGAGAACAAGACTAGATAGGTTAAGAGGGTGGCCCAACAGTACACAGCAAATTCCTGGCAGAACCTGTGCTTCAGTCTGCCTCTGCTCCTTTTCCCCCAGCTGGGCCCTGGCTGCCTCTCGCTTTGCTATCTCCATGGGAGGCTGTGTCCTTGGACACCAAGAGCAGCGTTCGCACCCTGGAAAGCCTAGTGGAACACAGTGTCCATGAGCAGTTCACTCAGGAGGCAGCTCAGGGCCTCTACGGATGGACTGCCCAGCCCCTGCCAGGCAGCATATCTGCAAAACCTTAGGGATACCCAGCCTCCTGCCTCTTTGTGGCATTGAGAGGTCACTGAAGGCACAGCCCTGTGACCTTGGGTGCTCCAGCCTGCAGCAGAGCTCTCACAGGCTTGGCTTAGGTGCCGGGTCCACTGTGTCTACCCCAGGGAAACACAGCCCCCAAGCCCAGCCCTCCTTCTAGCTCACAGCAGAGACCCACTGGGCCTCTGAAAGACAGTAGAGAGCAGGCTTTCCCTCCTTTTCCTGGCTACCCCTACATTCTTGTCCCTGCTAAGTAAACCCTGGGAACAGATTCCTGCCATTTCCATCAGGGTGGACATGTAGACCCACTGCCCAGGTCTTTTTAATATGGTTCGTCTTGATACATGATACAAGTGCACTTGAAAAGAATGTGTATTCTTAGGGTGTTGGGTAGAAGGTTCAGTAAATGTCCATTAGGTTAAGTTGATCCATGGTGTTCAATACATATCCTTACTGATCTATAAACTTGGAACATTGGTTACTAAGAGGGACGAGTCGAATTCTCCAGATATAATTGTGGGTTTAGGTATTTTTCCTTTCAATTGTATCAGTTTTTCTTTTATTCATGAACAGTTTTATCTTCTTTATCATTAGGCATTGCCTCTCTTTGTTTCAGGGAGTATTCCTTATCTAAATTTTAAATTATTTTAAGTAATCTTTCTCTAAACTACTTATTGCATGATTTTTCTCATCCTTGTACTTTTAATGTGCCTGTTTTTGTATCTAAAATTACTTTCTTACAGATAGTAAATAGTTAAACTTCCACTTTTTATTCAGTCTAGTGTTCTTTGCCTTTTATTTGGAATGTTTAGATCATTTATATGTAATATAATTATCCATATAATGGGTCTAGAATCTTGGATATTGCCGTTTCTTTTCTATTCTCACTTCTTTTTTCTTTGTCCTTTGTTCCTTTTCCCCTCTTTGCATTAGTTTGAGTTAACTGAATACATTTTATAGTTACATTTTCTCTCTAACATTAGTTTCCTGTTTATGTTTTTGTTTTTATATCTTAGCCATTGAGTCAAACTTAAAATATGCATCTTGGCATTTATTGTGCTCGGCCTTCTACTAATATTATCCTACTTTACATATATTGTAAGAATTTTATGCAAGTATTTTCCCATTTCCCCCACTCCCATCCTTTGCGCTATTAGTTTTTGTGTTTTACTTCCACATATATTACACAATATATTGTCACTATTTTTGCTTTAAACAGAAAAATTGTTTTTAAAACTTTTATTTTGAAACAATTTTAGACTTACAGAAAAGTTATAGAGTACAGAGTCTACTTGCACTCTTTATTCACATTTCTCCAGTGTCCATTTACACAATCCGAGTATAGTTGTCAAAACAAGGAAATTAACATTGACACAAAATTATTTACTGAACTATGGGGCTCATTCAAATGCTACGAAGTTCCCTCTTCATCTCATGTGAGCTTTTTGTTCTTCCCTTACCTTTTATCACCCTGTTATTTTGACAAATATTAGTTGCTTTTGAGAATGCCTGTCAATTTGGGTTTCTGATATTTTCCCATGATTTGGTTGAAATTACCCATTTTGGGCAGGAATACCACAGATCTGATGTTGTGGTATTTCCTAGTGCTTAGTACTGTCTGTGAACATATAACATGGAAATGTCTCATAGTGGTAATGTTAACCTTAGTCACTTGTTTAAGGTGACTTACGCTGTGTTCTGCCACTATCAAGTTGCCATTCCCTCTCTCTGGAATTGATAAATATTTTTGGGGAGAAACTTTCATAAAATGCTAGTATCCCGTTTATCTTCAAACTTTCACATACTCATTTTAATATCTACTGATAGATCTTGTCTTCATTACTATAGAATTTGTATTTCCCTCATACTGTCTACATTTATTTATTTATGAGACAGGGTCTCACTATGTAGTGCAGGCTGGCCTCAAACTCACAGTGATCCTTCTGCTTCAGGTTCCTGAGTGCTAGGATTACAGGCATGTGCCAGCGTGTCTGGTTGACATTTATTTATTTACTTACTTATTTGCAGTGCTAGGGGTCAAACTCAGGGCTTCTTGCATGCTAGGCAAGTGGTCTTCCACTGAGCTGCACCTCCAGCCCTTTACATTTATTAATCAGAATTACCATGTATATAATTCTTCATCACACTCGTATGGACTCATGAATATTCTTTTTAGGAATTATAATCTATTACTGTCATTATTGATCTTAAATTACTCCAGTGTTAGCTATTGGGAACTCCTTCTGTTGGCTCCTGTTCTCTTTTTGATAAACTCTCATCTTTTTTCAAGCATTTGCTTCTTGTATGTTATTCCAAGATGTTCGAAGCTTACACTGTTTTCCTTGCTCCCTAACAGGTCAATCTCTATTCCAGAGAGCACTCGTTTCTTTGACAGGAGTTGGTATTTGGAATCCAAGATCTGCTTCCCGGCTGTGCTCATTGGTACTGGTGAGGTGGGGAGAGATTCTCTTTCCAGTATTCTCTGCTCTGGTCCCTTTTCCGGATTTCTGAAATGGTGTTCGTTTAATGCATAGACGCCTTCCTTGGTGTTCCTCTCTACTTCCTGTGGGTTTTCTCTGTGTACTCTTTTTCTCCACAAAGGAGTGGAGTAGCAGCATATGAGATCACATACTAGCATTTGGGGATTTCTTTCTTTTTGCTCAAAGTTATTCTGCAGGCTGAACACTTTGTCTTTGAACTATATTGAAGGTCTTGTGTAAAACCTATTTTTCTCTTTTTTTCTTCTTGTGGTTTGATAAAGACATTTTGGGAGACATTTGACTTTTTCCTTCCCACTTTATGTAACTGCTCTTTTGCCTGAAGAATTTAACTTTTCTTGAACTCAGATGAGTTGGTGACAAAATTCTTCATTTCAGTTTGCCTAACAAAGTCTCTATTTTACCTTCAGTTTTGAAGGATATTTTTGCTGGGTATAGAATCCTATATTAATTTTTTTTTCTGTTATATTTTGGTTTGCTTGATTTCTCATGAGAAGTCTATTGCCGCCTTTACTTTGTTTCTCTGTAATAAATTTTTTTCCCTGATATTTCGCTCTGTTGCAAATTTGATGTGATTTGGCTATGTTGTGTCTTGTGCCTTTATGCACATTTCTTTCTTTTTTTTTCTTGTAGTTCATTGCTGTTCTTGAATTCACAAGCTTATAGTTTTGAAATCAAGCTTTGAAGGCTGTATACCACTCTTTCCTTAACTATTTGTTTTCTCTTCTGTCTTCTGTCCTTAAGAGATTCAAAATACGTGTATGTTAGACTGTTTATTGTTCCACAGGTCAGTGATGCCCTGTTCATTTCTTTTTTACACATTCTTTATTAGCGCATAGTAGTCATATATAGATGAATGGGCTTATTTTGAGCAAAGGCACATAACATACTGTAATCTTTTCACACACACACACACACACACACACCTGTTTCATCTCCTTTGCTCTCCTTTCACACCAGTTTCACATTTTTTAGTTTGTGTTTCAATGTATATAACGTAGCTTGATGATATCTATCTTTCAGTCTCTGCACAAGCAAAGTCTTCCTTCCACCGAGCTGGAATCCAGCCCAATCGCTGACCTCGATTTAACCCTTTAGACTGATTGAGATTCCATCCTTATGGAATCATGAGGGTCTGTAGATTTCCTCGCGTTTCTCCGTGCAGTTTGTCCTTCTGTCCAGTCTCGGGGAGAGAAGAAGATGCCATAGCTGTAGAGAGATTAGAGAGCGCAGAGACTGAGAGGGGGACTCTGGAGTGACATCTCACCCACACCCCTCGTTGTGTGACCTCGGCAGGTAAGGCAACCTCTCTCCACCTCCGAGGGTGGTGGCGAGAATAACCGTGTGACTTAGTAACTGTGATGTGCTCGGGACATTGCCAGCACACAGTACTCGGTCAACACATGCGCGTTAGTTGTTCTCAAAAAGTGCCTTCAATACTTGCTGCGAGGCCACAGAAAGGGCCCTGCTATGACGCAAGATGAGAACAGCCATTGTGACTGACTGAGGGTGATGAGAGTAAGGACGAAAGCCACCAAACGCATTCGTTCACTTTGTCTCCCACATTCTGCTTTTGTAACCCGCATGCCCACCACGCAGATGCCCCCAAATTCTCCCACGATGGAGAATTTACAGTCTAAATAAAAACATCTCTGCTATCTAAATAAAGACATGTCAGCTTCCCCCATAGCCAGGTCCCTTCCGTCACTGTGTCCCCGAGGTCACCCTGGCTTTGGGCTGTTGTGTGCTGTGCTGGGAATGTGTGGATATCACACTGAATGCCACTCATCACTGTTCAGCAGATCCCGGCCACTCAGCCCTGGGACACTGTCCCTGTGTGGCCCAGGGCCTCCCCAGAGCTCTGGTCTCGCATTCCTCTTCTCCTCATTCTCTGGGCTGCCTGGAGATTCAGGTCTCCTTCCTTCCCTGTGCAGAGTGGCTTCAGCATTCTGAACTGGGACCCAGCTCTGTAAATCAAACACAGCAGCTGGGACCACTGAGCTGGACGTGTCCATCTTCCTCCCCCACCCCAGGATCAGCTTTGCCAGAACAGCTCCTGCCCCCACCAGATTTCCCCAGTCCACAGCATCCAGCCCATGATATGCTTTGTCTGCTATAAATTATTCCACATCCCTGCTCCCTTTAAAGGTTGAGGGAGGGGAGGGACTGAAGTCTTACCAGCTCAGCCCAGGAATCCCTTCCTTTCTATCTTCCTTCTTCCTGGCTGGCTCTCCCCACTGGCCCCTAGGAACTAGCTCACAAGCTGCCTGGTCCAGGACACTGTGCTGATCACACAGCTTTGAATCTCATGGCAGGGGCCCATCTGGCCACAACCTACCTGTCACCTGGAGTCAGCATCATTCCTAAGCTTGTGTGGTTTGTCACCCCAGTCTGAATACCCTTTCCCAGAAGTCTCAGGGGGGTAAGTTCACTGGAAGATGGCCAGGGCGACGAGAGGAGCAGGGACCATGCCTGACTTCCTCATCTGTTATGTGCTCCTTTGCCGGTCACTTCACCTCTGTGAACTCAGTTCTCCATCTGTAAAAGGGGAAGACAGTGCCTGTATCCGAGTAACTGAGAACTAAGAGAGGGCCAGGTCAGGTGTGGTGGTACATGGAGACTGAGGCAGGAGGATTGCAAGTTGGAGCCCAGCCTGGGTGTCTTAGTGAGAGCTCTTCTTGAAAACCAAAGCAGAACAAAATGAGATCGAGTATGCCTCATGCCTCACAGAGTCTGGCACACAGGTGGGGTTTTGTGGATCTTTGATTTCTTTATTCCTCTGGCAGAGCCTGCAGAATGAGGGAGGGGAGGTAACATGACGGGACCTAGAGACAGAGGGCAAGTGCACTTATGGATGGTGCACCTGAAGTGACTCAAGGTGGGAATAAAAGAAAGGTCCTTTCTGAAGGCACCTGACCAAGTCCCCAGGGCCATGCTGGGAGCTGGCAAGGAGCAGAAACAAGAGCCGTTGGCTTCCTTTGTCCTTTGCTGTGCAAAACCCTCTATAGAGGATTTTGGGGCCACCTGGGGCTTGCCCCCGCCCCCCAGGAAGGAGCAGCAGGGCACAGCTGACACAGAAAGGTGACACGCTTGGCTTGGTGAAAGGCCACATCACCGAGGAGCCCTGGAAAGAAGGGGCCAGCCTTGTGGAGGGGCTGAGACGGAGCCGGGGCCAGGTCTGCCTCTCTGCAGCTCAGTTTCCTCATCTCTGCAAGAGGAGCATTGCATCTGGATAGAGTCACTAGAAGGGGACCCTCGTGCTCAGTAGGCTCGGGTGTGTGAGTGTGTGGGAGTGTGAGTGTATGAATGGGGGAGAGAGGGTCCCCGAGTGTGTGTGCGTGTGACTGTGTGTGTGTGTGTGTGTCCTTTGCTGAGCCCCACTGTCCCACTCCCTTCGGGATTCATTCCTTTGCTCAGACCATCAGTTATGATTCTAATTTGTGTAACCACATTTTAGTGTTGGAGAATTGCTGCTTTTCACGGCAACTTCTTACTCTTTATATGTGTGTTATCCTGAATCTTCCTGAGAACGTCAGTGTTTATCTGCACATTGTCTTCTGGTTCCTCTACAGATCCTATTCCCTTGGGTGTTCGTTCTTTTTGTGAGGTCAGGGCTTACATGGTTGGTTTTCCTCAAACGTTTGGCGATTCTTGGATGTCTGCCCATGGTTGTACTGCGGGTTCCCTACCGGGTTTTCCTGGGACTCCTTGGGGGTTCGCCTGGGATTCTGTTCCGTTCTTATTTCTCAGTTTAATCCCTCTGCTTTCTGTCTTCCAGGAATTCTTCAAAATTTCTGGTCGGTTATCTTCTCCCTTCCCCCCTTCCTTCCTGTTTGCAGTGCTGATATAGACAGGCCTCCTCCCCTTCCTGCTCTGTCTTCTCTTTCTCCTCTTCCTTTCCCTCCTCCACCTCTTCCTCTTCCTCCTCCGCCTCTCCCCTCTCATCCCCCTTCAATGTGTATCATTTCAGTAACCGTGAGAGAGCTTGGCTGGAGGGGGAAGACACGGCCGTGCTCAGTCTGACTGCCTTAGCCTAGGCCTGTTTGTGTCTTGTTTCACAATCACAGGAACAACCCACAAATTCAGTGCGGTTTCCCTCTTTTCCAGATGAAGCAGCGGGGGGATTAAACTGGACAGCTGAGTCCCTCTCCAGCTCCGCATCATCCTCGGCTGCTCTTTGGATACATATGAAATCCAGACATCCCAGCGTGGACTGCCCCAGTTGGCACCAAAGGTATCCCTGGCGGATCAGACCACTTCCTGTGTGCACTGCGGTGGCTCCTGTGTGGATACTATCCTTCCTCTGCTCGTGCAGCCTGTGACTTAGTCACCTCAGTCTCCCCAGGACCCAGGGCAGGCATTTGCAGCGTAGGAACTCAATACGCATTTGTTTTACAAATAAATACAGAATTCTAATCCAGTGCCCTGCTTATGGAGACCCCTGAATCATCAGAGGACAAAAACGTATTTGCCTTTCTGAAGTGCCTTTCGCTGCAGATGCCCCTGCCCCTAGATCCTGGCTGTGAGCTTGGTTTATGCTGCTTCCCACTCGCCTACCTGGTGGGTGGGGTGTGGGCAGCCCACCCTGGGCTAGGGCAGGAAGTCCAGGAGCAGAATGGAGGGAGAGGAACAGCTCAGAGGGACAGGAAGTAGGCCACGGCTGGTTCTGTGGGCCGTGGGCACCCAGTACACGGACAGGCTCCCGAGGGGCCACCAGTGGCAGTGCTGTGAGCACCAGCCTTGAGTAGTGTTTTTGCCGCTCTGCCCCAGAGCCAAATTCCAGGGAGAAGCCAGGGGCCTGGCGCATGCTTCTGTCTTGCTGTCCACTACTTGGCCCACTGGAGGCCCACCCCTCACCTCCGTCACTACCAGCCACCAGCCAGACCTGGGGAGGCGACCCCGCTGGGTTTCCAGAGTACCTGCCTTCCTGCCAGCTGCCAGACCTCTGCCCAGTCCAGATGACACAGCTTTCTGAGCAGCGACAGGCAGTAGCAGGACACTGAGTCACCAAGGGAATCGTCCTCCATCACTGAAGAAAATAAACATTGCCTGCCGGAACCAAGATGATGACAGGTCATTAGCGACCAATATGCTGCGTGGGTTCGGATTCAATGAGCACCTTCAGATCTCGAGGCGAATAGCATCATGCAGGGCCTGTGCCAATCCTGCGCTCTCAGGAGCGCCGTGAACCTGAGGACAGTTTACTAATGAGTGTGTCACGCCTCTGTCCCAATCTTCAGGTCCATCGGATATATTCCTGCTGCCATCCTAGAGGTTGCGACCCCGCCAGAAGCTTCCGGGCAAACGGGTCTGAGCCTGCCCACACTGTAAACTCTGTTCTCTTCTACTGTTGAGCTTGTGGGTTTGCTTGATGCTTGCGCTCTCCCTAATGAAAGGCAAGGGGATGATCAGCTAGAAATTTCATAATCAGAGCATTTGCCTCACGTGCTGTGTCTAAGCACCACAGGTCCTGCCTGAAGCGGAAGATATGCATTAGCCCCGCAACTGCTGCCGAGGGTTCACTCGGAGGCTCCTGTCTGCGAAGGTAGCATGCGGAGGACAAAGAGCGGGCGTAAATAATGGATTAAGAGCAGCTCCAATGACAGCCTATTCGTCCAGCAGCCTCAAAATGAAAACACGCCGCCGATGACTCATTGGATAATAGTAAATATGACGGCTCATAAAACCGCCGGCTCCCACGGGGGCCGTGCGGCAGCCTCTGCCTGGTCTTGAGCTCGCCGTGTGCGGAAGCGGCCAATTTAAACCTCCCCTCCCCAGCCGGGCGGGGCTCCTGGCTGGAAGGCTCTGTGGGGGACCTGGCAAGTGTGATGGCACAGAGAGGGGTGGCCTTCTCACCGGGGGTGCTTTTCCCCCTTCTCTGTGGGTACCCTGACCTGCTGCCCCTTTTGTGTAGGGCCCCTGGGGGACCTGGATGCTATATGGGCCTCATTAAGGGGAAGGCAGTGACCCTGGCCCCAGGGAGCTGGAAACCAAGAGAAGTGGCTTTGATATAAAGTAAGGGTTCCCAGCCCAACCTGGGAGGGGAATAAAGAACAGAAATGTGTCTTCCCTCCTCCAGCCTGAGCGTGACTGGTGATGCCAACTGAAAGACCTGCATTCTGCAGGGAGAGGGTGGCGGGGATGGTGGCCATCTTCAAAGTGGGTGGCCACATGGGCTGAGGCTAGAGCTGTGCCCTGAAGACCTCTCTGAGGTCTGCACTAGGAGCCAGGAAAGGACATGGCCAGAAAGAGTGGGACAAATTCCTCCATGATGGCATCACCAGAACATAGGATGGCACTTCCGGTTGTACAGTAGGCAGAGTTGTTTCATTCAGTCACGTGTCTCTCAGCCATTGGCGTCCACAGCATAGATGGGACATTGTTTCGTGGTCATGAAATAGAGGGAATAAGAGCTAACTTCCCTTCACAAGTGGGTTGGATGCCCTAGGAGGCAGGTGCTTAACTCAGAGTTGTGAAGTACAGATGCGAAACTGATAGAGACAAGTTAGCATCACCTCTGCTCCTAAACCACACATAGGAGTGGCGATGGGAAGGTGGAGTTTATACTGTATTCCAAGTGCTGGGCTGAGGACTTTGCCAGCGAATTCTGCAGCAGGAGTTAGAAGCTTCAGTGGCTGTGTGACTTTGGGCATCTCTTACCCTCTCTGGTCTTTAGTTTCCTTAACAGTCAAATGGCAATAATGATACTTAATCTTACTACCTCCCCAGGGTGAAATGATGAATCAATCAATTAACTAAGTAACCCATATATTTGTTCAAGAAATGCTTTCCTGTGGAATTTCATGCCACGCACTGGGCTAGGTGCTGGGGAAAGAAGGCCAAAAGGGAGCAGTCTTGCCCTTGAACAGCTCACAGCTCATTCAGAGCCATGCGCAAATGTGCCATTGTTCTACGTGACGTCTGCTGAAGTGGGATGAGCCAGGACTCCCACACGGTTTCCTCCCAAGGGTCGGAAAGGGTTGGAGATGTATCGTCCCTTTCTATGCTGGGTAGTTGAATAGAAGCATCAACCCACCCACCCATGCGCCCTCACTATCTGAAGGACAGACGAGCAGCGCACACTCGAGGTCCCTGGCTTCAGGTGAGAGGTGTCCCAGCATCCGTGCAAAGCCCCAGGCTCGGCAACATCACCTCAGCCCTGCTTCCTGCCCCAGATCCATCCATGTTCCTATAAACGACTCAATAACTGAGAGATCTGTAAAGTGCACATGGATGCCACATGGCACACAGGAAGTGTACAGTAAGCAGTGTCGGTGGTTGGGTTGATGAAGATGACGATGATGATGAAGATGATGAAGAAGAAAAAGACTCTGTGCCACTCCCTGTACCTTGCCTACCTACAGGAACCTGAGCTGTTTGGAGGCCAGGGCTGGCTGGCACCCTCAGACATCTTCTGCAGGTTCCAGGATCTTTCCCTGGGGCCACCTTCTGCTATCTGACCTCCACTATGCTGCCTCCCGGGATCTCAGCACCCTACCTGTCCTTGGTGTGTCTCTTGGTGCTTTGGTGTATCTTCCTGGCTCTGTGGCATGCAGCAAGCCCCTTCCCCCTGCTGCCATCCTGACCCAGGGCTCTACCTTGCACCTTCCTTCTCTCCTACCCAAATAAATCAACAAGCAAAAGATCCCATCCTCCTCCTGCCCACTGTCGCCTTTTACTTCCTACCACTTTGGAGAGGTGCAGCCCATGCCCCTTACCTTTTCTCTCTGAGCCCCTGACTATCAGTGGTGCTGGAGGACTCACGGCTTGATTCTTACTTATTGCACTTACATTTCTCTACAACTATGGAAACAGGAGAAAAGTCCTAAGCCAAGCACTTCCCGGGTCCCTGTGGGCTCCCTTTCCTTCCCCACCAGTGGCAGGAAGAAGAAAGCCAGCACAGAGCCAGACCCTTGGTGTCCGTTGTTGGTTTTATGAAGCTCACCTCCCAGCCTACACACAGTGTTGATTCAAAGCCTTACTGGGGACAGCAGAATATATCAAATGTTATGAGGCTGAGTTTGGGAAGCAAAGAAATAAATTGTTACTATTATGGATGAAGCAATTATCATAAATCTATTTTTAATCTCCTCTTCCTTTTAAAATAATCGAGGCTGTCTTTTCATAAGAGGAAACACCCAGGCTTTGATATGAGGGAAGTGTAAAAAGCTCTCCTCCTAGTAAAAAATGCTAATTGAGCAGCCACTTATTTTTTTTTTAACCTTCATTAACTGCATTAGTCTGCATTAACACCTTTTAAAACCTCTTTAAAATTGTGTTCAATTCGCTTTCTTTAATCTCTTCTTTTCTGGGAGTGTAGAATCACTTTGATCCTCATCTTCATCTTTTCTTTGATGACAACTTTGGGTTTAATTTGTATTTCGGAATTGAAATGCAGATTTGCCATTCTGTACAATCCCTTCCTCCTCATATCCTTCTGGGGTGGTGGGAGCTGGATCAATACTGCTGCTGTGTGTCCCCGGCCACCACAGCGCCCCTCCCAGCTCCTTCTGGTTCCTGTGGGAGGCTGGGGGAATGTTGGTTCTGCTCCTGTAAGTTCTGGGCATTCGGGTCAAGATGTATCAAGTATTCAGTACTGTGTCATGATAAAAGTTCATCCAGTGGTAGAAACAGTTTGTTTTTCAAGATTTTATAAAGAGTTTATTCTCTTATCCCCCGAATGTTGTATTCTTTTGTCCCTTGTCACGGTGTCTTAATGCTGAGGAGAAGGCTGCAGATATTTTCCAAGAGAAGAAAGACATAAAACTATACTGGTTTCTCACTAAGTTAATCATAGAATTACCATATGATCCGGCAATTCCTCTCCTAGCCCATACCAAAACAATTGAAAACAAGTGTTAAAAAAAACCCCACACATGGATATTCATAGCAGTATTATTCACAGTACCCAAAAGCCAGAAGCAACCTTAATGTCTGACCGTAGATGAACAGACTAACAATGTGATCTATGCGTACGGAAATGAAGCCCCCAGTCCATAGTTCAAAACCAGTCAAACTGATCCTGGGTTCAGTGAGAAGAGTTAAGGGGCTTGCCTGCCCTGCAAGGGCGAAAAGAAGCGCTAGATTGTTCAACAAAAGAGTAAGTAGAAACCACATGGCAGCCACAGCAATGCGCTATCAACAAAAGGAGACAGGACTCCACTGGGATGGAAAGATCCACGCGTGGATTCCAGCTCTAGATGGAAAGATACAGGACACAGTGGCCTGGAGATTGCAGAGCCCAGAACATAAACTGAGACCCCAAACTGTCACATTTTGTGAAATGAATTAGTAAGAGCCAAGAAGGAATTGACACTGTTGAACTTAGATGAAATTGAAATTAATTGACACAGAGGAAAGGTTTGATGACACAGATGATAAAAACAAAGAATGCAGAAATTAGAGATGAGCTGCTAGATATCAAAGTGCCCAGCTGAGGATGATGGGTGTTGCCGGGCCTCAAGACCCCAGCAAAAGATAATGAAGATGCGCTAAAGATGTCCCTGAAATGAGGAAAGATGTGATCCTACGGATCAAAAGCAGCGCGTGGCTGCCCAGGAAGGTTTGCTAATGAACAGTCATGGCTGGACACTGCAGGGTGGGTCGTTGAACTTCGGGGTAAAGGCAAAGTGGACCTTCACACATCAAAGAAGGGAAAGCGAATCACCTACAAGGGCTGTGGGGAAATCGGGCTGGCTCCAGGCTTCCTCCATAGCAACGATCAATTCCCAGAGACAATAGAACAAGGTCTCTGGAGCTCTGGGGGGAGTGGGGTGTCACTGAAGACACTGTGTACAGGATAGCTGTCAAGCTGTCGTTCAAGAGCAGACACATTCTCAAATGTAGACGAACTCATGAGGGCTTCGCCATGAGTCCCAACAGGGGTGCTACTTAACAAGGAAATCCCGCAAACATACTACAAATAAAAGCAGAGATTTCAGGAAAGAACTCAGAAGGACTGGTGGTGACCCCAGAACCCATTTCAAAGTAGAATTCCAAACCCCCATGGGAGCTATGGTTATCAACTATTAAATGCTGGTAACCTGATTAACATAGTAATGCAACTATTAAAAAAAACAGGACTATAGCAGCTGGTGTGAACATACAAATGTTTTCATATAGAGTGAAGGATTAATGGGTATTGTTTATAGTACAAACACCTAGTTAATAGAATAATGAATACAGTATGTGTTGTTTTTTGTCCTTTCTTTAGCCTTACAGGAATCATTTTATACTCTGTGTGTGTGTGGTTACTGGGAATTACCTTCGCACTGAGTTACATCCTTCCTTCCTTCCTTCCTTCCTTCCTTCCTTCCTTCCTTCCTTTCTCTCTCTCTCTCTCTCTCTCTCTCTCTCTCTCTCTCTCTCTTTCTTTCTTTCTTTCTTTCTTTTGAGACAGGCTTTCTTTCCCTCATTGCTCACTTGCCCAAGATGGGCTCAAATTTGCCATCTTCCTGGCTCAGCCTCTCAGAGTGCTGGGATTACAGGCATGCACCACCATGCCTGGCTTAAACATATTTTTTAAGCTGAAAAAACCATATGGGCTGCTGATATAGTTGGTAGTAGAGTGTTTGCCTAGCAGGTGTGCGGCCTTGAGTTTAATCCCCAGCATTGGAAACAGAAGATTTAAAAAATTAAATGTTCAACATTTCTTTCAGTTTCATTTCATTTTTTTCTGATGAATTCATGTAAAATTAAGTGTAATGTTTTTATGAACTGAATTTACAATAACATTCCACCTTTCTTTCTTCTCTCTTTCTTCTTTCTTTTTCTTTCTTTTTTTTTTTTTTAAGGCAAGTTCTCACTATGCAGTTCAGGCCGGCCTTGAACTCACTCTGTAGCCCAGGCTGGCCTCAGACTTGAAGTGACCCTCCTGTCTCAGTTTACTGAGTACTAGGATTACAGGTGTGCACCACCACGCCTTCCGATACTCCACTTTTCTTTTTTTTCCCCTAGTAGTCCACTTTTCAAGAGGTATTTCTGACTTTCTGCCCTGCACATGGAGTTGTGCCAGGAGCTGGGTAGATTGTTCTGGGGTCAGGTTTGGGGCAGTGAGTGTTAAGGCGAGAACCTCTGGAGCAGTTGTAAGTTAATCTTCATGTACATCTATCACTTAAAAGCCTTCTGCGAAATTGTGGTAAAATGTTAGCTCATGCTAGCTGAGTCAGGGGATGGAGACGCTGGCTTGGGTTCGGGCTGAGGAGCAGAAATCCTTGGGGACAGTGGCCTCCCTACTGCTAATGACTAGGACAACTCCAGGGCAGGGGCTGGGGTAGCTGCAGGCTTCTTCCAGCGCGGGGCTGGTGGGGCGCAGCTGCCTGGGAACCGCTCTGCAGGCCCCGTCCCAGCTGGACTTGTCCACGTTGACCTCGACTTGTAGAGAAAGAATGAAGAGGTCGTTCTGGGAACTGCAACTTCAGTGTTCTCCGCTTCACCCCCAGCCATGCAGCTTATGGAAAATGGATTTTCTTTCTTTTTATCCACCTCCCCTAGCCCTGTGTTTCCATCATATTAAATTTAGTTTGTCTCTTCTTTTTCTAATGCAATTTAGGAGAAACTTGATGCCTTTGAATTCGGAGGACTATACATGTGCAGAGGCCTGCTAGGCATTGCACTCGAGCTGTTTTACCTTTGTGCAGCTCAACAAAGGGCCACCTGCTGCCTGTGCAGGGAGAGCCTCCCGTGTGGTCCTCACGCCACCAGTAAGCTATGGGGGCGCAAGTCTCAGGGCTGTGCTGGTGTTGTAGTGGCCTGGCCTGGCAGGAAGAGGGTGCTGTGGACCCAAGCCCTGAGTGTTGGGATTTAGGGTGGCTCTGCCACACGTTCAAAAATTCACCTTGGACCACCCACCTGGTGCATGCAAAGCACCAACCATGCCCCATCAGCAAATTCTGCCATCCACTGAACCTTCAATGTCATCAAGACCCTGGGCAGGATGCCTTAAAAATGTGGTTAATCTTCACAAAAAGTATTATAAGGTATGATCACAAAATATGATATTTAAATAAAATTTTTAAAAATTAACACGGGCTGGATGTGGTGAAGCAGGCCTGTAATCCCAGCTCTCAGGAGGCTGAGGCAGGAGGATCACCAAGTGTTCTAGGCCACCCTGGGCTACATAGTGAGTTCAAGGCCAGCCTAAATGTCACAGTGCGACCCTGTCTCAAAAGAAACAAATAAAAATAAAAAGACCAAAAAATTAGTACAGTGAGAGACACATTTGCATAAATCTTTCTGGATTCAAACGCGCTTATCCCATCATTCTTACCACTTTCTGAAGGAGTCCTGGAAGTCCTCTTTTGTGAGTATCTTTTCTGGTTTGCCTCGATGTCCTGAATCTGTTGAAAATGTCTATGGCAATTTGTGCCAAATAAAAACATTACAGGGTCACCTTGTCCACCTTATTCACTGAATCTGGCACCAAAGCTCTTCCCCAAAGTCAAAAATGACCATGAAAGGGAGATGTTTAGAATCA
This sequence comes from Dasyprocta punctata, assembly GCA_004363535.1. Lineage (NCBI taxonomy): Eukaryota > Metazoa > Chordata > Mammalia > Rodentia > Dasyproctidae > Dasyprocta > Dasyprocta punctata. The sequence goes on along the minus strand of RJWM01025001.1, from coordinate 12,673 downwards.
GTTCAGGACATCAAGGTAACTACAACGTAGCACAACTAAAGACTCTCAGGAAAGAGGACTTCCAGAACTGCTCCAGAAAATGGCAAGAATGGTGGAATCCGTGTGTTTGAAGGAAGGGGGAGGATTTCAAGGGAGAATTAATAGCAGTATGCCTTTTATTGTAATCATTTTTTAAAACTTCACACATTCACCATATTTTGGGACCATAGCCTCCTATACTGCCCACTTTACAGGCAGGAGCAAACTGAGGCTCAGCCAGGGTGAGAAAGTCCTCTAAGGTCAAGAGCTGACACTCTGTTACCCCCGGAGCTGGGGAGAGAAAGCAGCATCCCGCCTTCCACGGACAGCCCTGTCACAGCTGCTAGTGGCTCGATGGTCCCCCTTGCTTGGGGACCAGCCATTCTGTATCTGCTTTCTGCCCTTGGCCTCAGGCGTGACCAGGGCACAGACACTAATCTTTAGGCTCTGTCCGAGATGCTGGTGTGCAGGCCTGTGGGGTATGAGGGGGCCTGGGGTCACCCCAGGGCTGCTCGCGGAACTCTTCCTCACCCTGGACAGTGTGGACCAAACTTCACCTCCTCCGGGAACCCTGCCCCAGTGTTCCCTGTGGTCCCTGCCTCCTGAATCCCTCCACCCACCGTGCAGGGTTTTCTGTAGGATGAATTCTCTGCTTTCTTTGTCTTTATCACAACAGTTTGCAAAATGCGCAGGCTCCTGGGGACACCAGGAGCTGGGAAGGGCAGGGACTGAAACCCCAAATCAAGAGCGTCAGAGCTGTGCAGGAACTCAGGCCTGCTGACTCCACACCATCCTCTCCAGAGCCACCTCTGGGCATGGCTCCCCAAGATTTGTGCAGTGCCCAACCTGTGCGGCTGTATATGGGTCCCACGTCTGTGGCTGATCCAGGGCCCTGAGGATGGCAAATGCTCCATAAACATGAGTGGACTCCTTGGGACCACAACTCAGAGGCAGCTCTCTCTTCTCCCCTCCTTCCCTCCTCCCCGCTTCCTTCCTGAGTCTGTTTCTTTTTTGCTTTTCTCCTTTAACTCTGTGCTTTTTCCCCTGAATTTTTCATTGGGAAGAAGCACATTTAGAGATGTGAAGCGCGCACTTTGCTAGGCCTTGGCTTTGATGAATCTTTGATGTGGACTCAGGGGAGGCGGCTGCTGCAGGGAGCCAGGGCAGGCGGGAGGAGCCGGCAGGGCCTCACAGGGTGGAGCCCCAAGCCCATCTCTGCCCCTTCCCTGGGGAGAGGAGCTGCTGCCTTAGGCCTCAGCCTCCTCCTCGCTGTGCTCCGCAGCCTGACTGGGGTGGGGTCGGAGAGTGCGGGAGCGGCCAGGCCTGGGCTGGGGTGCAGCCGGAAGCCAGGGCCACCAGGGACCCCACCGTGAACCACGGGCTCTGAGGTCACCTAGGCTCTGGCTGGCGGCTCTGCGCCCGATCCGTCCTGTTCCTGCCTCCTACCCTTGTTCAGGTCCAGCCCTCAGCCTGGCCAGGCAGGATGGGTCAACACCAGAATATGATTGACTACTGAGTCCCTGGCCCTGACGGTCACCTGGTTCCCTTACCTGCCACAGGCCACCTGTGCGACGGTGGTGCAAGCGGGGCAGCGCTCTGTGTTGGGCACTGAAGGCCTAACTGTAAGTTCCAACCTAACCCCAGGGCTGAATCTAGGGCCCCTTCCGGGGAGGGACACTGCCCAGGTCACCCTGGGAGTCCCATCATGCGCAGCAGGCCCAAAGGCCCTTGGCGGTGGACCGGTGAGGACAGATGAGGGCATTTGGTGCCAGGGACGCCCCCCAGTCCCGCTTGCTGCTCTGCGTGGTCTCTGCCAGCGCCGAGGACCATTTTCAGGTGGACGGGGCAGGGGGGCTCATTTGTCCCTCCCTAACCTTGCTCCTGTGGCCCTCCCGTGGTGCGCCTGTTACTAAACACGGCCTTGGCCTCTGTCTAGGCCGCCTGTGACCCTGTTACCACCTCCTGTTCCCCAGGCTTTCTCTGAGGGTTCAAGACGAGCAGCCGGCCACGAGGCTGGGTCCACCATGAGACTGTGGGGGGACCCTGGCTCTCCCCTGAGCACAGTTCTGCTCTGGAACTCCCTCAGTGGGCCCCCTGCAGGGTGACGGAAGCAACCCACTCGTTCTTTTGCGTGCATTTAAACGCCAAAGGGTCCATCTATGACTAATCTCAGGGAAATAATGCACCCCCCCACTCCCTTCTTGACTGCCCTATGACTGTTCTTATGTGTTATTCAATGACCTCTGTCTTTTTAAAGTCACTGAGACCTAAGAAGCCGTGCTCTCCATCTCTCCTTGCTTACCCCCCACAGTAATACTATTAGTCAATCACACCTGACTGAGAATTACTTCAATCCGATTGTTTTCCCATTATACCTTAGGGGAAGGAGTTTTAATGGAAGCTGAGTGCGAGTAACCTGGGCGGGCTTTGGGATTACACCGTGCCTGTGTGGTTGGCACAAACGACAGGGTGTAAAAGATGAGAGGGGAGCAGCCCTGGGTACCAGAAACTGGGGTTGAGTAGATGAACACGTCGCGGGGGCAGGGCAGGTTTGGGGACTCCATGAGGGTCCCGGAAGACTGGGAAAGGGACTTTCTGCCTTCAGCCCCTACCCCTCGGGATGTGCCCACTGCCCATCTACGCGTCCAGGTCACCCTCAGTCAGAGCCTAGCACTCAGACATTGGCTACCAGCAGGGGTCGCTGTTTCGGCATTCAAGGCCCAGACGGGCTGTGGTGGTGGAGGCTGGCTGACACCTGGTGACGGGTCGGGGGGGGGCACCATTTGCTTTTTGCTGGGAACTCTGCAGCGCCATAGCAGGCCAACTTCAGGACTGAACCGGGTGCCCAAGTCCTATCAGCAAAGAGGCTTGGGGTCCCTTGAGCCCTGGGGTGGGGCAGTCAGCCCGTGTGACCCCCTGTGCCACAGGCTGGGGATCGAGCTGGGCCGCTGGGCACTGCAGCCTCCTCTCCCAGCACCCCAGCCACCTCAGGGAGGTGGCATGAGCCGCTGAGCCTCCTGGGATGGCCTGGCCAGGGACACGGGCGCCCGGTCCTGGTCGGGGCGGCGATGGTGGATGATGGATCCCTGAGAACATCTTAGCTCTGCCCCCCTCGCCATGCAGCGTGCCCACCTTGGCTCCGGAGCTGGTGCTGGGGGAAGAGGCCCCAGAGTCCTGAGGGGTCTGGGCCGGGTCTCCCCTGAGGGGACAGTGGGCAGCTGCGTGGGGTGCTCATGGCAGCCATGAGTCAGCACTGCAGGGCCAAGGGGACCCGGTGGGTTTGGGACATCGCGAAGGACACTCAAGGCTTCGACAGCTATGTGGCCACTCCCAGTTGTCCCCCTATCTTTGGGGGCAGAGTTTCCCACCAGGGACCCCACTGAGGGCTTCAGGCTGGGCCCAGTTGTGGGCATCAGCAAAGGAAGAGTCCTCAAAGCCTGGCAAAGATGACCCCACCCCCTCAGTTTACAGCAGGAACAGGGGGCCCAGAAGCGTAAAGGCCCAAGTGAGGTCCCCACACGTTGGGGACTCTTCTTTTACTGCTGCACAGCAGCCGTGGGGCCTGGGCTCGTCCCTCCCCACTGCAGAGGTTGGCAGCGGTGCCCCAGGGACCGGGGATCAGTTCTCCTCCCCTTAACTGGGTTCATTAAGCCCAGGAACTTGGAGGTGGGAAAGAAGGTTTCCTCGTTTTATAAAAATTTAAACTAATGCTCACAGGCAGCTGGGGCCTACCTAGTTATTTCCTCTCTCCTGCCGAGAGCTATTTAGCTAGCCCCTTTTTTTAGCGAGGGAGAGGGGTACCAGAAGAAATGAGAGGCAGCTCAGGGCTGGATGATTCGTTGTGTCCGGGGTGTGCCGCCGCTGTGACACACATGTGTAACTTGCATCCACGGAGCTGGAGCTACGTGCCAGTTGCTTCACACATTCTTTATTTCACTCCGCGTACATGATGACCCTGAGGCACATGGACTGAGGTCTGAAGTTCACAGGTGGGAAACTGGTACTCAGAGAGGTGAAGCAATTTGCCCGAAGTCACCCAGCTGTGAGCCAGGACTCAAGCCTGGTTCCCAAGGCACTAAGGTGTGGGCCAAGGGCACAGAGTTCTGTGGCTTCCCGCAGTTGCTGGTGACTTCAAGCTGCTGGGACAGCGTGGGCACATGCTGGCTCCTGGCTTTCTGGGCGTGGGGACTTTTCTTTCTTGGGTCTGGATGGGCATCTGTTCAGCGCTGGGTGGAATGGAGTTTGCCCAGGGTTCACCTGGAATCTGGCTTTTCCAACCGTCATGCACTCATAGGTGGGGCTGAGAGGATTGGATTGGGGGTGCTATGCTCACAGGTGGATTAGTTGACAGATGAGTTTATAGCTAAATGTGCTGTTAGGAGACGGACCTGATCTGAAGAGGGCGTCACTGGGGCCAGGGCCTGGAAGTGATTACCTCCCTCCGCAGCTCCTCCCTTCACGCCCTGCTTCCTGGCCTCCATGATGTGAGCAGCTTTCTTCCACCAGACCCTTCTGCCATGCTGTCCTGCCTTGGAGCCGGCCAAGCACGGACTAGAAATGTGGGCCAAAATCAACCTCTCCTCCTTTAAACTATGGGTGTTGAGTATTGGGTCTCAGCAGAGAGGAAAGTAACTAAGACACCAGCCACACAGGGACCAACTCCTGAAGTTTGCACCTTGAGAAACAGATGAGTAAGGGCTTTGGAGTTGACCCTGGCGGGGAGGTGGGACCTTGCATGTTCACTAATTTAGCCCGTGTCTGTCCAAGCACTTGCCTTCTTGACACCTCAGAGTCTTCATTTGCGAAGTGGGGCTCGTGGCAGCGTTTCCTCTTAGGAGCAGCATGAAGCAACACGTGTGAACAGCCTGCGCCCGGGGCCAGGCACAGGGAAGTGCTCAAAACACACTCACAGATAGCACGTCTCCCTGACTGCCGTCCAGCAGCTCGCCTCTGGACTCCGCACATCCCCTGCGATCACTGTCTCTGCTGCTGCCGGCGCTCAGTGTCGGGCTGGGGCCCAATGCCTCTGCTGATGGAGGGGCAGGGACAGGGGCTCCCTCGACTGCCCGGGTGCCCCGGGCCTCTGCTGTGGCCGCTCGCTACTTATCGCCCAGGTGGAGGCAGCAGTGATGGGGGCTTCTCATCCCCTGTGTCCATGGCTCTGGGCAGCAGCCTCGCTCAACAGCTTCAGCTTCTAGAAATACCTGAAGAGGGCACCCATCTCCCGAAGCCGGCCAGGGAGGCGGACATTGCGGGGACTGTGACCAAGCTGCAGACCCGTCACGAGCCCAGAGGCTGTGTGGAGCTCAGGGCCTCTTGGGAATCCTGTTCTGTGTTTCCCACACTTTAGGAAAGACACCCCAAAACCTTGGCATTGGAGGCAGTGAAGAATTCTCAGAGGAGCGTGGACAGGAAACCCCCCCTCGCCAGGCCCCAGCAGCGATGAGTTGGCAAACTAGGAAAGACTGGGCCAAAACCCGTGCAGGACCAGCTGGAAGGGGGCACTCAGGCAGGCAGAGGACCGGTGCTGGGAAGGTCCCCAAATAGGAAGTGGGGTGCAGCTATGGCGGGGCAGGGAGGGTGGATGCTGAGGCCCAGAGAGGCACAGCAGGCCCCCAAAGACCCACAGTGAATGGGAAGACCTGGAGGAGGACCGGGATTGACCTGTGGTCATGGCCTGAGTTATTACCGCCTCTGCCCCGCGGTGCTTTGGGCATGCTGGAGCCAGTGGAACCACTGGTCAGTGCCATCTCTCAGCACCGGCATGGAAAAGCTCTGGGGCACAACAGCCGCCGCTTAGAGTTGGGGGGCAGCCTGCGCTGGGGCCTCGTGCTGCTGACCAACCTCTCTGCCCCAGGCATCCCTGTCCTCTCTCACTGCCCACCGAGGAGGTGCCGCGCCCCACCCTGCCTGTCCTCTGGAGTCCCCGTGAGTGGGCAGCTCCTGTGTTTCCAAGCCAGACTGGACCAGACAGGCTGCAGTGTTCATTCCACTCAACAAACGCCCATCATGGTTCCAGAGGGGCCAGGATGCCCAAGGACCTCCGTCTGCATCCAGTCAGCCTTGGTGTCTGTCCCCGGGCTGCCGGCATCGCTGGTGACCTGGATGTACCTGAGGATTTCTACGGCATGGTGGCCGTCAATGGTCTTGTACCAGACACATCCTGGGGAAACCGGGTGATCCGGGGCCCCACGCTGCTCTTGCACAATGGGCAGCTGGAGAGCAGAGGAGGAGGAGGCATCAGGCAGTCTGCATCTTCAGTAGCAAGCTGTCCACCGAGCCTCTGCTACTCTGAGAACTAACACGACCGACCGCAGGAGGGGCACGTGCTCCCCCAGGCCCCAGGCGCGCCTGGTGCACAGAGCACTCACTGAATAAGCAGTGGCTGCACAGAAGAAAAAAGAGATAGGACAGGAAGAGAAGGAAGGGAAGGGAAGGGAAAGGAAGGGAAGGGAAGAGATGGGAGGAGAGGGAAGGGAGGGGAGGGAAGAGGAAAAGGGAAGATGCATATTCTGCTCTCTGGGAAGATAAATCACCCACACAAGGAAAGACTCATGCCCTCGCCCAGGGACACAACCCCTCAACGCTCTGCCCGCCAGGCACCGGCAGCTCTCCCGGCCTGGCTGAGACACACAGGGCTGAGGGAGCCCTGGACGGCTTGTGGGGCAGGGACGGGATCGGAGAGCCCTTTGCACCGGGGCCAGTAGAGTGCAGCCAGTGTTAATCGAGTGCCTGCTGCACGCCAGGTTCCGGGCTGGTTGCTGAGGCTATGAGATAAAGGCCCTGGCATCGAGGCAGGGACACAGCCATGTGGATGACAAATCACAACTCAGCATGCTCTGGGGAGGGAAGGCAGAGCCAGATTACAGACTAACAAGTACAATCTGGGGTCTGCAGTCGGACAAGCTGGGTTCAGAGCTCCAGCCCATCGCGGCCCAGCTGGGAGACGTGGGGCAGGTTCCCAACGTTATTCAGCCTCAGATCCATCGCTGTCAAGTGGGGATAGCGTTAGAGCACAAGGCAGGGTGTTCTGGAGTGTTATGAAAGGGTGTCTGTAATGAAGGTGCTGCCACGCCGGGCCTGGATTCACTCCGCACCGGTGGTTTTGTTGATTACACTGTGCATGGGGGAAAGGAATGAACTCCATCAAGTCAGGGGAGCTGATGCCAGAAAAGAATTTAGAAGGATAAAGACTTCACTAGAGTGGGGGTGGGTAGTGGTGCACACCTGTAATCCCAACACTCAAGGGGGCTGAGGCAGGAGGATCACATGTTGCGGCCCAGCCTGGGCAATTTAGTGACTTAATGAGACTCCGTTTTAAAAATGAAAAATAAAGAAGGGACTGGGGAAGTAGCTCAGGCAAAGGTCCTGGGTTCAATCCCCAGAACTGGAAAGAAAAATAAAAAACTTTACCAGCCCATAAGACAGAAGACCTCAGAAGTAATGGAAAGAAGATTGTTAACAGCATTTTGTCATTGAGTCTATGACCTGAGAACTTTAAACACCTGGGTGTGGCTGGGTCTTCCAGGGTTGGAGATGAGAAGAATGTCAAGGGAGTGGGAGCCAAAGCTGGGCCCAGTAGGGTGGGTCTTCAATGCCATGCTGGGAGTCAACAAGTTGTAATCTGCTGCTACCTATGTCTGCATTCAGGGCAGACATTGCTAATCAATCGTAGAACTGTTGAATTCTTTCTACAGCCGCTACCAGCTGGCTGGCATTGCTCTGTAAATCAAAGACTTTTTGCTATCCCAAGAGAGAACTAGACACTGGTCCTCTTGATCCCTTGCCCCCAGCCAGGAGTCTCCTTAAACCTTTGCTGCCCTCACCACATGGTGGGTGGCTTGGCTTCAGCTGGAGCCTGGCCCAGGCTCCTCTGGCCCTGTTTCCTCACTGTGGGGCCAGGGCAGTGGGGGCAGCCTGCCATCTGAGGTTTGGCTGGGCCTGCACTGTTCCACCCTACCCTCCCTGCAGCTGGGGCACCAGCCCTGCCTACTGCCGCGGTGACTGCTTGGGCGGGCAGTCCCTTTGTCCCTTTGTGTTTGAAGGCTGCAGCCTAACTCACTCCCCAGGCCGCCACTCCAGGCCCAGGGACCCTCTCAAAGCCCACCCTGAGGTGTGTCCAGCTGGGCAGGTGAAAGTAGATTACATGAGGACGGAGGGCTTGTGACCAGGGGCCTGTGTGACATGGAGAGCCACACAGATGGCCACGGCGTGGTGGCCCTGGCTCGCAGAAAGGTGGACAAGTGGGGCTGGCACCCTCTGAGGGGCTTGCTCCTCCCCACTCAAGCCTGCCTCCCTGAGCCCCCAAAACACAGTGCTCCCCTGAGTTCCCTGCAGGCTACTCCCTCCAGCCTGGGGAGAGGGGAAAGTAATCTCCCCTAGTCCCACACCTTATGCTTAGCCTGCCACTCCCCAGCGAGACAATGAAATACGTCGGCCCCTCATTTTCCGTTCACCAACCCTGCGTTTCTGCATTTCTAACCCTACTTTGTCAACTGCCTTGCATCCAGGGAAATGAAGACCTAATCTGCTCTCTGACCTTGTTTATTCTGTATCTTCAAAAGATGAATCCCGCCAGCATTCGGCCCTATCAGTTTGGGGGAAAAAATAAAAACAGAAAGAGGCTTCCCAGTGACCCTGGAGGCCACAGATTCCAGGCCCATCGTCCTCACCTTTCCCAGCTTCCTGGGTGTGAGGGAATCAGGGCCCCGTGACCTGCTGCTCACTGGGTCTGAACACATCAGTCACAGGGTGACTAACAGACCGTCTCCCTGGGGCCTGAGCCGGAGGGGGAGCCCCTAGGGTGTTGCACCGAGTCCTCCTGAGAGGCTTGGTCCCGGGTCCTGTCTTCCAAGGGCTGTGTGTTTTGCGGGATCGTGAAGTGATCCCCGCTTGCATCTGCTCCCAGCACCTGTGGCTCTGCTCCGGCCCCCCAGGCATGGCAGGTGGCTCCAAACTGTTCCCCCTCTGCCCTTCTCTTCCCTGCACGCCTGATCTGGGCCACCACAAATAAAACAAGAACCGGCACCGCCCACCCCCGGGGGTAAAAGGAGGACCAATGAGCCTCTCACCTGAACACTCAGACACTACCCAGGGCTCCGTGAATCATGAATGACAGCCAGCACCGTCATCATCACCTGATTCCCGTGTCCCCATCTCTGCTCCCCCGTCAGAAACAAGGGTGTTTTTCTCCACTCCCCTGGCTCCTCAGGGGCCCTGTCCAGCCTGGAGCCAGCAGCCGCACCCTCTCTCTATTTCATTTCCTGCTTCTGCAGAATCAGGATAAGCACGCTAATGGCCTCACCCTGGGCTGTGAGAGGATTAAATGAGATAATGCTTGCAATGGGTAACTGAGGGCACCGCCTCGGGTAAGTGGCAGTTGAGTGCTGCCACGCGCGGATGCTACTGCTCATCGGTATCGGCCTGTGCTTTGCCAGCAGAAACTCCCGGAAGGCAGACGTGGGCCTTAGTTTTCCTAGGAGCTCTTGGTACCCATCCTTTGGTTGGGAGAGAGGACCGGGACCTGCAGCGTGGCCAGGAGGGACTGCAGTCCTGATGCTCACCATTCCAGTCCCTTCCTCCAAGCCCTGATCTGGAGCACCCTGGCTGGGGAGACTTTGAAACCATTTGCTCCCATCCTCACATGTAAACATGAGGATAAGGAGGACCAAAGGTGTGGTCCAGCTGCCCAGGGCCACATGGCAAGTTAGAGGCAGTGTTGGGGTCACTTCCAAAGTCTCTTGACTCCCACTCTTCTGACCCTGTGTGCCCTGTCACCCTCCCCAGAGTCACAGTCATCACTCGGCAGGGACGGATGCTTGTATTTATTGATCATCTACTGTGTGCCAGGTACTGTATGGGCTTTTGGTATGCATTGGCCCAGTCACTCTACTCTGTACCCCTGGAGGGGGTGATGTTGTTGTGCTTACCAGTTTGTAGCTGGAGAAACTGAGGCTTGTGAATTTGTAATGGTTCAGTCGAGACCACAGTAAGGCAATGAGGACGCTGGGATTCAAATCCAAGGGCTCTGACTCCAGAGCCAGTGCTCTGTCTGTTCTCCCCAGGCCTCCCGCAGAGGGACAGGCATAGCCCAGCCCCAGCCAGCGTGGATAGGGTAGGGTGGGGGGTTGAAAACCCAGCGTCTGTGTTTCTTGCCCTGTTGTGGGCAGATGTGGAGGACCAGAGGACAACCAAATTCCAGGCAGTGACTGATGAATACCCAAGCCTGGCTCTTCCTCGACTTCCCTTTGGCTCCTCCACCTGGACAGGCAGCACCCTCGATGCCCAGCCTGTGGGCAGACATGGGCCAGTGGACCCAGGCTTTGCAGCTGCCACAAGCCTCAGGCCGGCGATGCCAGGAAGTGGTTTGTGGGGAGCGGTGACGAGGCTGGGCCATGCGATGTGGCCCCGTCTGAGGTTTCTGCTCTGGAAACCTGAGTCATGTGGACAAAGAGCAGACTCCCCGGCTTCCCCGGGGGCCAGTTAGTGCAATTACAGGCTGGACTGGCCAGGCGGGATGTGCTAGGAGGGGCTGAGGGGGCCTGGGGTCAGCGGTTGCTTCAGTGGCCAGAGGGAAGGAGAAGTAGGAGGACAACATGACGACGTGAGGACGTGTCCACGCAGGCGCCGGGCCGAGCAGCTGGAGGAAGCTGCCGCCTGCATGTGGCAGGCTCGGGGCTGGGTTCTGCCTCGCTGTGGGAGCACGGCTGGATGCCGTCTGTCCCGCAGCTCTGACTTTCCTGCTCTGAGAAGCCGGGTTTCCCAGCCCCTGGAATCAGGTGACCCTCCTGCCCCTGCCCTTCCAGGGAGCACGTGAAACAGAGCTGCGATGACAGAGTGACTCAGGTGCCCTGGTCACACATTACACAGAGGGGACGCTTTCCAGAGTGCACCGGGCCCCTCCCCGCCCCGCATTTCCCCTTGCTCCAGGGCTCCTCGTCACCACAGCCACCTCTTTCACAGGCTATGTCCTTAGCCCTGACAGTCATGCCAAACGGACGAGAAACTTCTTTCTCTGATTATTCTGGAAAAGCGGAGCTCTGGGCCCCGCTGCGTGGCTCTTCTGCTGTTCTTTCTGAGGTGCTGTGCCTTAGGCGCTTTCTTTGTACACCTGCAACTTAAAGTGAGCTTTGGGCTCATGTTTCAGTCCAGAATGACAGGCTCCAGAGGAGAAAGAGCAGGGCAGAGGGGCTGGGAGAAGAGAGCTGCTCGCAGCGTGGTGTGCAGCCATCCCGGGCAGCGATGGTTCACCCCTGGCGGGGTTGGATCTGATGGGGTTTCAACCCTGAAAGGCCCAGGCCTCACCCCAGGCCAGCAGCCCTCTGTGGGTGCTGGCTGAGCTCAGTGAAGGATGAGAGCCACTGGGCTGGATGGTCCTGGGGACCCTGGGGGACATGGGACGTGGCAGAGTGCTCTGTAGGCTGCTGTGGGCAGGGCTGGCTTCCAGCTTGTGTCTGTGGGTGGCAGAGAACAGTGATCTCCCCACTCCAGCAGATGTCTCTCTCCTGCCATGTGACAGGTGACAGGCATCAGGCCCGTGGGTGCTGGAAACCTCGCTCACTCCCTGCGGGGTAGTCTTGGCCACACTGATCAGAGCGGGGTCGGGGGAGATCCCAGCTCTGTGACAAACTCCTGACTCTCAGGAGTAGGACTTCGTGCAGGTGTGGACCCTGGTGCCCAGACTCACATTCCAGTGGGCAGCCAGGGAAGGGCGTGCAGCTGGAGCCCATCTGAGTCAGCACCCAGAGTTGGACTCTGAGGATCTGGTCCGGTGTTGGCAGCTTCCAGGCCTCCCTGATCTCATCTGTAGAATGGGGCATCTGGTGGGCACCCCAAGGTGTGACAGGGAGCTGCTGGAGGACTCCAGTAGAGACCTTCCAGAGAGCCTCTGTCTGCCTCAGGATGCAAAACCAGGGAGGAAGGCAGGAAGGGATGGAGGCTGTGGGAGCAGGGGCCAGGTGACGTGAGACTTAGAGGACAGAGCATCACTGCCCGGGTCCAACTGAGGTCTGATTCAAACGTACAGAGGGGAATATTTTCACCAGTGGATCACTTAAAGAAAGAGAAGATGAAGAGATGAAGACCTCCATTTACAAAGCGTATCCAAACAGAAGTTGTCCAGCTGGAGCACGATGAACTCTGGGACCTGTCCTGGCTCCCACTGTTCACCCCCACCTCAGCCTACGGATGAGTTTGAGAGCCACAGTGGCAGCAGGAGGCCCAGCTTTCACGTCTCCTCCTGAGATTTGGTTCAAGGGAAACTAGTTTGAGATGCTTCAGGGGACAGGGGCTAGATACCGGAATCATTTCCGGTGACGGGGGCTGGATACCGGAAGTGCTTCTGGTGACAGGGCTGGATACCGGAAGTGCTTCTGCTGACAGGGACTAGATACCGGAAGCATTTCCAATGATGGGGCTGAATACCGGAAGTGCTTCTGGTGACAGGCGCTGGATACCCGAAGTGTTTCTGGTGATGGGGGCTGGCGGCCAAGTGGACTGATCTGGTTCTGAGCCCATAAGGTAGGAGATGTGGACACTGAGGACTGCTTCCCACTGTGACACTCAGTCTCGTGGGGCAAGGGAGGAAGCTTCTCTAGAAAAGTGGACATTAGCAGTGGGTGGGAGCCTTGGGGACACTGGAGGTAAAGAAAAATAG
>RJWM01025000.1:0-29942 GCA_004363535.1 Dasyprocta punctata | reverse complement strand
CCAGGTTAACTCACGGGCATCATCAGATGAAGGACAGTCTTAACCTGCTAAATGTACTAAGGAGAAAACCTCCTTATTAAGGAAGGCACTGAGCAAACCTGAAGCAGAAGTTTTTAATTTCACTTGATTATGTTGAGATTAAGAGCAATTAGTCATTTGTGGCTAATATTCATTAAAGTTAACTTGTTCACTGCTGATTGACTATTCTGATGATGACAACATAGAGTGAATTTGAGGTTATTCTTGTAGTATTGAGCTACCTTATTCACCTGTACTTCAGTATATTTTCTGACATGAGAGAGTAGCAACTGGAATTACATGGAAATTATGAAGAACACTGGTTGTCACCTCAAGGAGTTATCACCTGCCAGGAAGGAGGATTGAACAGCCAGGAGAGTCCAGCATGCCAGAGCTCAGTCGAGTTGTGTCCTGCATGGTTGTGAAGGCCCCATGTTGGAGACCCATACACAGTCTCCCAATCCAGCAAGGCCAGGGATGGAGCAGATTGCGTTCTTGCTGCGCAAGGAACATGTGTAGTAACTGACCTGGCTCTAGGGGCTGTATTGTTTGGGAGGGGAAATCCTTGAAGAAATGTATTCACTGTAAGCAAGAAGCCCAGGGGGCTAAGTGAGGCTGGCTGAGGGAAGAGCAGACACCCCAATCCATCTCACCTGAATTTTGCACATATGCTCGTGGAGTGAAATGCCCCAATTTAAATTACATTTTTCTCACTTTTTTTTTTTGGCTAAGCACATAGATTTTAATTTTGCATGAATTAAATTGTTTTTAAGACTTATAATAATACCTACTCTGTATGAGGCACAGAGCTAGCAATTTCAAGGTATACAACAACTCTTATAAATCTCATCATCGTCACTAGTTTGCAGACAAGAGAACTGAGGCCATTTAGCTGATACAGGTCAGGGTCAGGATTTGAATCTAGGCAAACCACCTCTAAGGGGCCTTGTACTTACCCAGTATGCCGTATGATGTCTTGAGTGCAGATCGCATGTCTGGTGGTCCACCTGACACCCCAAGGACAGAATCATCACTAACTAGCCTGTTTTGTAGTCTCCGCCAGGAACTTCGGCTGTAACCCAGCCTTGTTCACCTCTTACCTGCTCAGTAGAGTCACATAGTGCCTCCAGCCCTTGGTTTCTCCGTCTTTGGGATGGAACTAGTTTCTATCTAAGCATTTGCCACATATGGGTCTTCAAGAATGTTTTATTCTAGATACACAAAAATCTTTTCATGGAACAGATTATCTGTCTGGCAAAAGCGTTAAGAATTGAGTGTGCATGATAAGTTTTCCCTAGACACAATACTGGGTCACCCATCCATTGAACTTAGAGCCACCCTTATGTTAGTATATTGCATTGAGCTATACTAAGATGGCCTTGATGGTATAATGTTCTAAACAAGAACCAAAAGTAATGGTGAACAGCAGTGAGCACCCCAGTGTGTTGCTGTCCATGCTAAGCTCTTTCATTGCATCATCTCACAGTACCCTCCCAATACCTCTATTGGAGGGGTGCTGTTATGAATCCCAATTTGCGTTTAGACTAGTGAAGTAACTTGTGCAATGCCAAACAATTGTTCAGATACCTAGAAAGGGAATAGTTAGGTTGAATGGAATTTCTCATTTTAGTTTTTTGAGGAATCTCCATACTGATTCTCGTAATGGTTGTTTAATTCTCACCAACAATGTAGAAGGTTTCCTTTCCTCCCATAGCCTAGCCAACACTTGTTGTTGATGTCTTGTTGATCGCTGTTCTTTCTTGAGTAAAATGCTGTATCGGTGTTGTTTCGATTTGCATTTCTGAAATGGCCAGTAATGTTGAACATTTTTTACATGTATTTATTGACCATTTGTACTTCTTCTGAGAAGTGTACTGCCCATTTTTGATTGTCTTTTATTTAGGGGGATCTAATTTTTTTGAGTTCTTAATATATTCTAGATATTTATTCTCTAAGAAATAGCTGGCACATTTTTTTCCCATTCTTTAAGTTGTCTCTTCAGTTTGCTGGTTATTTCCTTTGCTGTGCAGAAACTTATAGTTAAAAACCTCATATTACAATGTCACATACATACCCATGTTAATATCCGCACAATTCATGATAGCTAAATTTTGTAAACAACTTATATGTCCATCAACAGAGGAACGGGTGAAGAAAATACAGTATTTTTGCACAATGAAGTACTATCATGCCATAAAAGAGAATAAATTTGAGTCATTTGTGGATAAGTGGGTGCACCTGGAGACCATGTTAAGTGAAGTAAAACAAGCACACAAGCCTAAACATTGCAAGATTTCTCTTACATAAGAAAACCAAAATATAAATAATGAGCAAAATAAGAGATAGATAATAGGAAGTAGGAAGATAGGTCTTTTGCAAATGGGAAGGGAATCAAGAAATGGGGGGTGGGGTAAAAAAAGAACCGAGATACCTTATGTACACGTACATCCCACAAGGAATATAATCATTAAGTGCTACAAATATGTGCTGATAAAAAATAAAGTTTTTCAAAAAACATACAATCAGTCAGTAGTGGAACTGGGTTCTATTCCAAGACTCCAGAACCCTAGAGTGGGAAACCTTTGCTGTACTTCCCATATCTCTGGCTTATAAAATCACTATCATGATCACTTCAAATCTTCATTAGAACACTCTGAGTGTTACTACTCATATGTCTGTCCGAAGGAAACCAATTTCCAGAAAGATAACAGTGTCTCGGGTTACCTGTTTGGTAAGTGGGGATCCCAGAACGTGAGCCCAGGTTTCCTAATGACCCTCTGGATGTTCTTTCTCCCTCCTTGCCTACATACATATTGCAAAAATTAGTTTTCTCCCTCAGAGTGGTTAAGTTTTTGAAGCACTGTATACAAACGAAGGATGACTGAAAGATACGTGTTTACATTTTAAAATTTTATCATAGTAAAAGACATATTGCCATTAATTCTCCTCAAAATGTTCCCTATTATTACTGCCACTTTCTGAGTTCTGAAAGTCCTTTTTTTATATATATAAATGTCTTTATACAAGTATAAAATACTATGATTGCTGCTACCCAGTGCCATCCAATGGAAAGTCAGACTAATAAATGATTGTGGTCCTCATCCACCTTATTCACTGGATCTGGCCCCATGTGACTTCTGGCTCTTCCCCAAAGTCAAAATAATCATGAAAAGTAAGTGTTTTGTGTTATTTTGGGACATCGAGGTATCCACAACAATGCAATTAGACACAAAAGAGGACTTCCTGTACTGTTTCAGAAAATGGCAAGAATGATTGGATAAGTGTGCTTGAATCGAGGGGGAGTATTCTGCTAAGAATTAGTGACAATGTGTCTTTCACTGTAATAAATATTTAAAACATTGGAACATTTACCTTGGTTGTGGTCATACTGAGTACAAGCAAGTCATTGAGTTTAATGCCCTGCTTCAGATGGGGCACTGGGGGCTGGAAAAGACAATATCCCTACAAGTCAGGTCATTGCTGCTGGTGAGCAGAGGGTGCTAATGCTTATTGATTATCTCAACAAATATTTATTTGTTGAACTAAACGTGTCATGCTCCAGCTGCATCACCATCTGGGGCACATCAGTGAACAAAAGAGATAAAGTCCCTGTTCCCTTGGAATTTGCATTCTAATGGGGAAGACAGATACATGGAGGGGATAGAGATGGATGGACTGAGGCAGTGAGATGCTATTTTTGATAGGATCATCAAGGAAGTCGTCTCTGATAAGGATGACATTTGAGCAGAAAGCAGAGCTAGCTAGCAAGGCATGAGGCTATCTGGGGGCAAAGCAATCCCGACAGCAGGAAGAGTGAGTGTGAATGCCAGAGGCGGGAGCATGCTCTGCGTGTTTGAGGAGCAGGCGCAAAGGCCGGTGTAGCCCGAGCAGATTGTCATTTTGTATTTTGTGACCCAGAATTCCTTTATGAATCAGCTATCTTTGAAAGAATGACAAATCTAGTATAACGTGCTGCACATTTGATACACTTAAATTTTTCACTGGTGACTTAGAATTTTGAAGATTGAAGATCCTCAATAGAATTTTTAAAAATCCTTCAACATGTTTAAAGTGGTAAAAATGCAAGCAATATCCAGCAATACACGAAATAATTTTTGTCATTCTTGATATGATGCAAATTTAATTTTTTTAAAAAGTTGCTTAGAAGATCAAAGTTATATAAGAAATATCCTTAAATCGGATTTTAAAATTTTTCAAAAATATGCACGGTGCAATATTAACAGATAACGTAGGAAACTAAATTCTATTTAATACAGTATTCTGAATGTGTCAAAATTGAATGTGTACATGGAAAAGAATCAGAAGGGGGCCTGGACAAATCAAAATACTGATTTGATTTAGAGAGTGGTCCATGGGCAATTGTCTTTCTTTAGATTTATATGATCTCAGGCCTGTCTATGGTAAAGCAGTTTAATAAGTTTTTTAATGTACCACAGGATGGCAAAGTTAAGGCCCAAATAGGTGTAGAAGCTTTCGGAAGGGAGTTGAATGTTCAGAGATTGCTCACTGGGTGAACCAGTCTTAGGCAAATGGGGCTCGGTGAATTATCTCCGAAGCAGGCAGCAGCATGTCCTCCTCAGTAAAAATAATCTGAATCTGTGATTACTAGCTGTGGGGCCTCTGTATACTCACTAAACTGTTCTGAATTTGATTTCGTCATCTTTAAAATGATCATAATAAGTGAGGATTAAAAGATATTGTGGGTAAAATATAAGCATTAAACAGAGGCTGCCTCCTTTAATAGTTAGGCTGGGGGCACCTTGCTGTAAACGCACAACAGAATTATATTTCCTCCAATCTTTTTGCAGTTTTTCTCAGGGACAATTGTCAGCCCGGCACATTCACGCAATTTCCCAACTGCCAGTGGGCACAGGCAGTTAAGTTTCTTCAGCAAAACATCTATTTTAACTGTTTTCTTTTCAATTGAACATATGCACCTCTTTTTTTAAAATAGAATTAGATTTTATGAGTCATTGAAGGACAGAAGTTACTTCCTCCCCAAATTTGCTGCCATGGCCCAGCAATAACTCAGTTGCAAGGCATGCTGGGAGAAACATCAACCCAGAATGCCAGCATGACAGGGAGAGGGATGAAGGTTCCCACTTGCAGAACTGAACCCTGATGGCATGTCTGTTGGGTCCAAGAGTGTCCAAGGGGTCCTGGTAACAGGTTCTCCCCATGTTGGCAGTAGTGTCTAAGGAGGTGGCTGGACTTTAGGGGGTTGCGTCAGGAGGCTTTGGCAGGTGTTTTACAGATCATTGGATCATAAGAAACAGAATAACCCAAAGATCAAGGTGCACCTGAGCCCATGAGAGCTATGCTCTGTAATTTCAAAGTGATCTAGAATAGACTTAGGATTCTTCTTCCTTGCTTTGATCCTCTGCTTGTGTTAAAGATGGCTTCTGTTGCCCCTGTCTATCTACCAAGTTCTGTAAGTTGCAATGCATAAGAAAGATTGGTGCACCTTCAGTTAGGTGTTTCTTCATGGCCCAATTAGCTGCTGACTGGCTCTAATTCAGTAAGAACCTTATAACAGGGGTGTTATGTACAGGGAAGGAATAATTGGCGCTCCTATCAGGTGGGAGGTGTCATCTTGAGTCCAGGAAGACTAACTGGGTATAAGCCGGACATGATGGTACAAATATGGCTTTCATCACCTCCAAGGAGAGTAAGATGGAGAAAGTTTGGCAGCTGCCAGAACTTAGTCAGATAAGGCCATTTGCGGGCATCAAGAGCAGGAAAGGAGCCAGGAACGCAACCCAAGCATATAGAGCTAGGGCAGGTAGAAAGAGACACAGCTTGATTCTTTCTGCTTTCTTGATAATGGCTTTTGCATATTCATTCAATAATCAAACGTCTGTGGAAACCCAAGGAAACAGAGAGGTGGTTCTAGCCCTTTAGAACTTTGATCTCCACATGGAAGGACAAGACTTACAAGGTCAAAACAAAAATAAAGCATCATTAACTGTTAGATTCTAACAGTGATTCTAAGGCTGTCAAATACAGGGGAAAGGAATATTGTGTGTGAACACATGTTCTTAACCATACATTCACTACAGTGAAGCTCCGTGAATTTACATGAGCTCAATGGACATCATCTGATATATTTTGGAAACATCCCATATGGAATCAAAACTGCTATTACCCTACCCTCTTCAGGAAGACAGACAGTTTCAGTGACAAGCCCCATGTCTCAGAGCAAGTTTCCACTAAAACTTCTCTGGAGAGAAATAGAGGGAGCAATTTAAGACAGGCTGAATTTATTGACTATCTTGGAAAGTCATTAAAAATTATTAAAATGACAGATTTTTATAGCAACTCACCTTAGTCCATGGTACTTAGCAGAACTACCCACATGGCTGATTTTCCCCATCCCTGGTATCTTATTAAAAGTGACAGGTGTCCCCTGACACTCGCTCAGGCGTCATGTCACACTCCACTTTCAGCTGCCTTGGGGGAAGATTGTCTCTTTGAATTCCCTTGCCCCATCTGGGGGCTCTCTGATGAATTCTGCACATGCCATCCAGTCACCATTTTAAATCAAACTGTCTTTGTACTCATGTTTCTGATTTGGGAGATTCTAGCCAGCCATTCTGCATGATGTGGTGACAGACAAACATTTAGTTTTATTAACTTATTGATTGAATATGAGAGATAAAGGTGGAAAGGGAATTTAAAATGAACTGAAGTCACTTCAAGCTTGGAGGACAAGGGTAATGGTGTAATGAAGAGTCACAACAACGATAATTTTGGAGAAGCACTTGAAGGGTGAGCAGACTGGCTAGTTTAAAGAGAAAAATGGTGAGTTTGTCTTTCTGAGCTTTTAATTGGAGATGACAGTAGAACACCCACGTAGAAACGTCCTGCAGCCAGCTGGAGCTGACTGGAGCTCAGGAGGGAGGACGAGGACAGAAATATAAGTCAAAATTCATCAGCCCAGAGAGATGAAGAGTGGAAGCTCTGAGCTGTGACGGTCTTCTTCAGGAAACCAAGCAAGTGAGAGAGAACCAAGCTGGACCACAAATAAATACTGAATACTTTTTGATTTTTTATGTGGTAGAGTCCAACAAATAAGTCCTAATAAAAAGCTACAGGATGTGATGATAGGAAAGATCTGTTGAGGATCTGCAGTCATTTTATAGGAAGAGAAGGGAACAAAGGCAAACTCCAGGGGACTGTGGAGTGGGATAATTATGTAAGAATTGGAGGCCGACTCTGGGAGAGGGTCCATTCAGTTAGCTGACACCACCATTGTTTA
Organism: Dasyprocta punctata; assembly: GCA_004363535.1. NCBI lineage: Eukaryota > Metazoa > Chordata > Mammalia > Rodentia > Dasyproctidae > Dasyprocta > Dasyprocta punctata. The sequence goes on along the minus strand of RJWM01025000.1, from coordinate 22,645 downwards.
CTCCTTAGGACTCTTATGCAATTCTTTTAATCACATTCAATCTGAAATTAACGTTTGAAGTAGTTATATGTTCGTTTTACCAGATTCTAAATTCTCTGAGGGGAAGGCCTATATCATATTCAGCGTTTGGCTCTTTTAATGTCTAATAGCATGACTTGCAAAAATGAACACTCAATGGAAGTTCTAAGGCTCACCTTTCTGCTCAATATCAGCTCTAGATTGGCTTTGGCATTGTTTCCCAAACTTTGATGTTCTTTACCATGGAGTAGGCGATGAACTTGGTAGCACATGGACAAATGACATTTTTAAAAAGTAAGCCATTTAAGGGGTTGATTTCTGAAGCCAGGCTGGAAATAGCATAGAGATGATATATTCCAGATACAAGTTTATTTTTTACAGAGACAGTGAATTCCATTTGTGACTTTGCTATGAAGTTCTAAATTTTTTAATGGTGTGTAAATAAAAATATAAATTTCTGAAAGTATTTTAAATTAGACAAACTTATTTAAGATCTTCAGGCTGGTTGGGAGATGGCTGAAATTCTGTTTTCTCCTTTACCTTTCATATTTAGATGTCATCTTGTCCCACCCAGACTTGACTCCACCTCTTACTCAGTTCCAAGTATTTTATTCTCCCTTTTCAGCATTGATAGACATAAACTCAGGAGCTTAACATGCTTGGTTATGCTTTCCACATCAGGCATGAAGACAAACACAATTAGAAAGGTAAAACCATATGCATCCATAAACTACCTAAAATTATCTCTAATCCCATTTTGGGAAACGATGCCTTTTGGAAATGTATCTGGTCTCCACTACTTGTCTGGGGAATCCTTAACACCGGGCACCATGCATTATTCTCAGCAGCACCTCTGGCGATGCAGCAGTGCCTGGCACAGACCAGGCATCATTAGGTGCTCAGAAGTGAAAGGACAGTGAGATGCCAACCATAACATTTAATAGCTGTGGTACTGGTGGGCCAGTGCCAGCCACAGTACAGTTCAAAGGGAATGGATCTCTGGGCTTCCCCACATACGGCTACTGGTAGAAATGGGCCACAAAACATGCTCCCTAGTGGAGCCAACCCCAGTTTTGGGATTCTGACTAGTGAGTTTGGGGAGCAAGTGGTGTTAATCCAGGCAGAAATCAAGCAAGTGAAATCTCTCCCTTACTTCTCTCTCTGTGGCCGATGCCATCTGTTAGTTTTAAAAATAATTTTTAAAACAAGTGTTTTGGTTCCCTTCAATGTGCAGCAGAGACAGATGCTAATTTTAGGCTTGTTTTCTATCAGAATCCCCCTAAAGAACCAGGGGCTGGATGTCGGCAGCTCTGTCTTACTGTCTGCATTCTGCCACCAACATTTATGTGACCTTTTTGGAAATCTCATGGTCTTTGGATTCTGAGAACAGAAGCACTCATTCCTCTCCCCTCTGTATCTCACATTAGGATGTTAAGAGGGTGAAATAGCATTGTTTTTGAGAAAGAAAAAATATTTTTTTTAACAACTGTTTACCTTGCACTCCTTCTTTGTACTGTACTACCTCTGTCTTGTTGCGTGGATAGATATCTGCATTCCACCTGTCCCCTTCTAGACTGGAGGCTCTAAAGTGAGACTCCATCTACACACCCATACATATGTACAATGTCTAGGTCAGAACCTTATATGCAACACATGCTCAGTGGACTCAGCGTAAGAAGAGGTGGCCAGCATGGACTCTGGAACCAAGCTTCCGGGATTCAAATCCCGGCTATATACTTTACTGTGACAATTGGCAGGATGTTTACCCTCTCTGAGCTTCAAACTTCATATCAGAATGAAGGAGATTGATGATACTGCTTGTCTTGTCAGCTCGTTTAGAGACATGAGTGAGACTCAATATATAAACCACTTAGCTTAGTTATGTACCAAGAACCTCAAATTTGGTAGCTTTATTTAACTATTGTGGTTATTATAACTATTAGGCACTCAATATGCTCTTGAAAAATGTACATGCACCTGTTATATCCAAGATAAACTGTGCAATGTAAGGAAGATTTTTTTTTTTTTTTGAGACAGAGTCTGACTTTATAGTTCAGGCTGGCTTTGAGCTCATGGCAGTCCTCCCCAGTGCTGGGATTGTAGGTGTGCACCATCACACTGGGCCAGTTTTTTAAATGGTGAATTAAATGGTCAATTAAATGTTGTATACTTTTTGTTTATTATGTTATGGGGCAGGTGAAGAATGTCTTTACAGGTGAAGAGAAAATTAGATGTTAGAGAGCTTTGGTAATTGCTCAGTTTTGCACAAGTAGTAAGTAGTGGAAGATTTCAAATCCTATGTTGATTCCAAGGGTGGAACCTTTGCCTTACACTTCACCCCCCCACACACACACACACATACCTGTTCTCTTGGTTTTTTAGCCACTCACAATGGCTTTGCGACTTTTGACGCCAAACCTCCATTAGATTGATACCTAACCAAGCACAAAAGTACAACTCAAGCACACATTACAGAAAATCATACTTAGTGGCTCTCCATTTTTTTCTCTTAAAATTGATCATGACCCACCAAATTAATTTGATGATCAGTTAAAGTAAGGCACAACTTGATTTTAGAAAACACTGGCTTAAATAACCAGGTAGTGCCAAAGGACAAACTCATCTTCCTGACGTTTTCAATTTGTAGCACTGGGCATGTTTTATTTGAGCCTCCCAGTTACTCTGCTGGAGGTGGTTGGTTCCTTGATCTTCATTTTGTAAGTAAAGGTATCAAAACTCGGATGTAAAGTGATCCTCCCAAGTTCATGCTGCTAGAAACTGTGTGTGGGTGTGGGTGTGGGAGGACTGGGTTTCCCAGGGCAACTTCTCATCTGTGTGACTGGTGTTTTGGAAGCCCACTAACCCCTTATGCCTTTGGGATCACTTGTTCATTTCTTCAGTTAATGTACATTGAGGGCTTACTTTGACCTGGTACGGTACTGGGTTCTTGCATGGTACACAGATGTAAACAAATTTGACATGGTCACCGGCTTGTGGAGCTTCCAATTATGTCTGGAGTTAGATAATTTCTTGTTGAGTAAAAACCAATCTGAGTTCCTCATCACCTTGCTGGCCTCCTTTCTCATTCTGTCTCCTTTCTTCTGTCTTCTCCAATTACACTGGTTCCCCATGAGTCCTAGAGAACTGCAGGTGTGCTATAGCCTCAGGGTCTTTGCACATGCTATTTCAACCACTTGATAGGCTCTTGTTCTAAAAATATAGTCAATCTCTTGTTCTAAAAATATAGTTCATAGTTGCCTCCATCACCTCCTTCAAATATTAGCTGAAGCATCCTCTTTCTCGACAAGTTATACCCTGAATACTTTATTAAAATTTGAAGTCTTTTCTTTCATCTCATCTAGCTGGCATTCCCAGTCTGCCTTAATCGGGTTTATTTTTCCATAGTACTTATTACCTTATAATAAATAAATAGTGTATTTATTGTGTCTAATGTTGTTTTGATTTTTGGGGGGAAGTTATGTGCGTGTGTGTGTGTGTTTTCATAGAATCTTGCTGTGTAGTTCAAGGTAACCTTGAACTCACTATGTTACCCAACTGGTCTCGAACTCATAGTCTTGCCTCTGCCTCCTGAATACTGGGATTACAGGTGTGCACCCCCATACCCAGCTGTTGGTGTTATTTTAATCTGTCACTTGAACCAAAATGAAAGATAAAGGCAGAAATTTTTACTGATTTTGTTCACTGCTTTCCCTAGCACCTGTAAACCTGGTACTCAGTAGGGCTTTATAAGTATTTTTGATTTAATTAATTAGTGAGTAAATAGATGAGATCAGTAACCATACAGTTAAATATATAATTACAAGTTATGATGTGATCAGAGGGAAGAAGCAACCTTGAAGTTCATGAAAGAATATAATAAGCAGAACTAATTTAGATTGGGTGAGTTAAAGGAAATGATTTTTTTAGTCTGAGAACATGAGGGGGACTTCAGCTCCCTGCAAATAGTTAGTGCAGACCCTGCCATTTTTAAGCCAAAGAAAAGTAGCATAAAAGAGTGATTTACCTCAAGCAGAGGTCTCTAAGAAGAGATGAAATCATTCCTTCATATAACAAACACCCCTTTCTAGAAGAAGAGAAAGCAAATCACAGGTAGATGCCACTTGAAGAGTATGACATCCTTCTGTCTCACTGAATCCCAATGAAGATTCTTATGTTGTTACTATTTCCACTTTCTAGATGAGGAAACCCTGATATTAAATGACTTCCCACTCATTCCTAGCTATCAGGAGGCAAGGTTAGATATCCATGTAGTTTTTCTGACACGGAAGCCTGTGCACCTACTATGTTTAGTCTTTGAATGAGGAGGAGGCTTGTTTTACAGCCAAAGAGGGCACGGTGCTTATCTTGAAGGAATTTATGATATCCCTTGAAAAATACAGTAAGAAAAATTTCCTCATGTACAGATTTCCTTTTCTGTCTCCAATTTTTTAAAATTTCTGAATGTCTTTCTAGACTACTGTTTTTCAAATTTTTATAATTCTTATTTTGACTTTTGGTGGCCACTGTGTTAGCTATCTATTGCTGAGTGCCTCAAAACTCAGGGACTTAAAACAATAAGACTTACCCCCCCAGAAACTCTGGCTTCAAATGAAGTTGTAACCAAATGGTCAACTGGAATCACAGTCCTCTGAAGGCTTCACCAGGGCAGAATAATGTTTCTAAGGTGGTTCACCTGTGTGAGTGAGGAGTGGTGCTAGCTGAAAACAGGAGGCCTCAGTTCCTTGCCTTTCCCTAGAATGAATGACCCAAGAAATAAGAGAGTGGAGGCTGTAAAGTCTTTTATGATCTGGTCCTAGAAGTCGTGTGTCCTAATGGAAAGTCAGTCCTGTTCATCGTAGGAAGGTACAATTCAAAAACGTGAATACCAGGAAGTGAAAAATCATTGAGGCCCAATGTGGAGGATTTTCCCTTAGCTACCTATTAACCCTAATATTATTTACTTAATGTTTTCCATTTTTTTGCTACAATTAATATTATCCAAAACAGTAGTATCCTTTAAATCACAACATTAATGTGCTAATTATATTTGTAAGCACAGATTTAAACTTGCAGTTATTAATAAAACCATGATTTGTGCTCAACCTCTTGCTTGTTTGCTCTTTCAGGGGGTGCAGATTTTACCCTTGAGGAAATATTGGGCCCCACGTGCAGGGATCTGTCAGAGTCCTGGAGCTCTTGATATAAACCTCAGCTGTTTACTGCCCTCTGCATGGAACTCCAGCAATCACAGGATGCTGATTCTGCCCCTTGCTTTCTTTCTCCAGGACCGCTTGTACTTCGTGATGGAGTATGTGAATGGGGGTGACCTCATGTACCACATTCAGCAGGTTGGCCGATTCAAAGAACCTCATGCTGTGTAAGGATGAACTTCACTATGCTTTTTCCTGGGGATAAATGTATGGGTTGTTAGTTCCTCTGGGATTTTAGACAAAGATGGATTTTTAAACTTCTGAGATGTCTTGTTTGTGAGAAATATTTGGCCAAGGAGAAAGATGTTCTGCTTGGTAGGCTCTCTCTCACCCTCATACTGCTAAGAACATTGCATTCTAGAACCATCACTGTTTCTTTATCTCCAATTCTTGCCCCTGGTTCCTGAGGAAGGTCGTATAGCTTCCTTGGGAAATGTCATTGAGGGGTTTGTTTGTTCATTTGCTAATATTTATTGAGAGCTTACTATGTTCCAGACCCTAAATGCTTAATGAACATGGTCTCATTTAATCCCAAGATTAGTACTAGCAAGTAGGTTATTATCATCTCTGCTTAGCAAACAAGGAGACTGAGACTCAGAGGGGTTTGGAAACTTGCTCTGTCTGAATCCCTAAGTTAGTGTGAAGATGATCTAAAATTCTGAACCACAAGTTTTTGTTCATGTTCTGTCTCCTACACCACTCTGTCTTTACTCCAGGAAGATAGATGAAGGATCAAGTCAAATAATGGCAGTATTCTGTGGTTCCTGGAATGGGGTGACTGGTTCTAGATTTTTGGAAATATGTTTCTCTTGCTGGTCCGTTTTGTTCCTTTCAGTCCACATGCCAGCCCCAGTCTCTTATTTTTATAACAAAATCTCATCCTGTTACTTTCCTGCTTAGAACCCTGTGCGTGAACAGAAACATAGCTAGTAATAGGAAATAGCATTGATACCCTTTCCTGGGGAGTAGCTGAGATTCTGTTGCCCCTCCAGAAAGTTCCCAGGGCTTATCCAGAACCCTACTCTGTCATCCCAGAGGCCTTCTGGTTCCTGTTGCATCCAACTTATTCCCTCTCCTCCCACATGCCAAAGTTGTGAGCACTATGTTCTGGTAGGATTTGCATTATTCTTGTGCCTCCCAATCCAGTCATTTGAATCTCTTGGCATGATTCTAATAGAACCTTAGAGTTGGCTCTTCTTTTATTTATGAAATCAGATTGACCACAGTTTTAATTCATTATCATAGGAGACATATCATCAGAACTTAATGTAGTTCCCCAAAACCACACTCAATGCTTGTGGTATAGCTGGGCTTTTGAGTTTGCTCACATCGTCTTTTCTCTGGGTGACAATTCGCGTGTGTCTAGGTTGCACTTTAGACACATGCTATTTCCAATCCTGGCTGTGTCATTCATTTGTTACTTACCTTGACCAAGCTCATATTAGAGTTCATTTCTCCAAGCCTCAGTTTCCTCATTTAAAGAACAGGGCCATACTAGTAGGACTGATGGCATAGAATTCTAATTAAGGATAAATCAAATAATGCTTAAAATGGTGCTTGGGAGATGGTGAACCTTCAACAGATGTTAACTGTTTTTAATATTGAAACTTGTAACAGCTTGAAATTATTCCCCATCCAGTCCATCATATTCCGTGGTGCCCTCCCTGCTAGGAAATTGCTGAACCTTTGCCCATATCCAGTTTGTCCTCAAGGCAGACTCACTGTTCCTTAAATCACCTTGTTCATCCATCCATATTCTCAGCTTTTTATCAGATATGTAGCTGATCATTCATGGTGAGACTTTAATGCCCTGCTCCTAATTCAGTATTATCTTGAATTCTGAGCATTGTCAAACATATGGTGTCCTTGAATTTCTCCATCTTTTTTTTTTTTTAATTTCAGATTTTATGCTGCAGAAATTGCCATTGGTCTATTCTTCTTACAGAGCAAGGGCATCATTTACCGGTAAGTGAACTCTGCTATACTTTCCATCTCCTCCTCTCCCTCTGCTCCTCCCTTCCCTGCCTCTTTCTTCAACTGCTTTTAAAATTAGATCCCATGGTGGGGGAGGAATCCTCCAGTACTAACTTGGGCATGTGTTCTGCCAGGCAGCATCGCCCACTGCCCTGGCAAAGTTTGGGTAGCTCTATATGGTGACAGAAAAAATCTTGATAGACAGTGTCACCAATGATGATTTAGGACCTCAAACATGAGACCACTTGCTTTAAGAGGAGGAGTCTTACCTACAGGGCCTTCATACTTCCTTCTTTTGCTCATGGACCCCACATTTAGAGAGCAAGCAAAGAATCTTGGCTGGAAGAATGTGGTAGATAATATTATTATGAGACAAAGAAATTTTTTGCATGTAGCTACAATTTAGAAATGGATCTCTGAGTGGCTTGCCATGAAAGACAGGATTAAGCTCAGAACTTGGCATTTGCTGGTTTTTGAAGGAGCAAGCGTATGATCATAGCTGTATGAGTCATACCATTTTATATTTTGTGCAAGGCAAACACTGTTGAGCTCAAGGCTGCAGTTTGTCAGTGAGTCCAGGGCATACAGTTCTCCATGTGCTACCTGGATGCAAATGGCACAGGCAGCAGGGCTTGGCGATTTGCTGTACAAGAGGAGCTGGCAGGGGTGTGGGGCTTCCAAATACTACTTGGCGTAGATGAGGGTCTTTTTAAACAATCTTGAAGAGCCGTGAAAGTCTATTTCATTAATTCAATTGAAAAATATTTCTCAAAAGCCTACTATGTGCTAGGCACTACTTTGGGGTAGGGGAAATACAGCAGGAAAGAAAACAGACATAACTCTTATCCTGGGGGAACTTATGTTCTACTGGTGGGAGACTGTTTAGTTAGTTAATCATAAAAATATGATCTGTCAAGTAGTTGTGTAGTGTCCAGTAGAAAAATCAAGCAAGGAAAGGACCTGGTATGTGCTGGGTGCTAGATGATTGCCTCTCATTCTGTAGACAGCATGCTCCCTAGGGCCTGGAGAGTCAGGGGTGACCTAGGAGTCCTGAGAATCTTGCTACAACTGAAGGATATGGGATCAAGGCATGAAGAGGTTGGCCCAGGCACTTTCTGGGCAGGTTGCAGAGATAAGGTTAGGGGTACTGGTGGAATAGAGGGATGAAAATGGGGACCATGCCAGATACTTCCAGAGTACTGGGGTTTTAGTCACTCGTGGAAGTGGTGCTATGAAATCTGGGGTAGGGGGTGATAATAGTCTGAGCACACAGAGTCCCTGTGGTCCCTGTGGTCTCTTGATAATGGAGGGATGAAGGTCAAGAAGTTTTGCCTATCTCATAGGTGATCCCAATATGAGAGAATAATTAAGATTTTGAATAGTACTATTATCTGTCCATGCTTGCCTTCAGTGAACATGTACCACCATGTGAGCATGAGATAGGGTATGTGGGACCTCAGATTCCTCAGTTGCCCTTTCCACTGTCACAGTGAGGTCCTCTTGTTGTGTTGAATGCACTTCTGGTCTTGTTAATTGATAATTAACAGCAAAAATCAAATCTCATGATTTTTATCTGGTTCTTGTATTTTTGTATCTTCCATATGATATGATCCCTAAATTCAAACCAATGACTTCAGTTGTGCTTAACAAAAAAAGCAGGGATCATGGATAATTTTTCATCCTACATGATTTTCACTTTAAATGGTGACATTAGGTCCCAACTCTTATGCAGAATGTTCCTCTAAACGAAAAGAACCAACCAGGTTTGTGAGAAGATTAAATATGGAACTGCAAAGTATTGGAAGAAAATCCAGCCATAGAGTAGGACCCTGGAGAGGAAATACATAGAGTTCTTGTCAACTGAGGTGAGATTTAGGGCTGGTTTCCAATCTAGCAGGGAGTGTCATTGGGACTTGACATATGTAAGTACAGGCCATGGGTCGGTTAGATACTAAAACCCTAAAATTATGATTTCAAATCCTAACACCATACTTACTCCAAAACTCTTTCTCCCAAGCTAACCACACATCACCCCTTTTGCTGTCCATTATTAATATGATTTTAAAGGGATAGTTGTGAATATTTTAAGCCGATCAACATAAAAACCCTTTTCTTTTGTGTGTAAGAAGAGTTCATTTCCTACTAGAGAGATTGGAAATGCCCAATGCTTATTTTCCTATCCTCCCCATAGCAAGGGCGTGACCCAGCTGAGACTCCAGTCAGATCACCCAGGACCTTGAGTCAGAAACTATGACCAAAGAACTGTGACGATAGAATTGAGTGTGACCATAGTAATCAACTATGGGTAGTTCCCACAGGCAAGAGGAGATGTAGCTCTTGGCAGCAGCATGCAGAGTCTAACATTAGTGCTTCATGGAACAAGGGGGGATGTTTCTCCAACTTCTTCGGAGATTTTATGAGCACCTCAATGTCTTTTTACAGATTCCTTTTCAGATCAAAATCATGAGAGTTAGTTTTTGCTGTTTGCCATCAAGAATCTCAATTGAGACAGAATTCTTGAACTTGATAATCAAATGAAAACTATAAAAAATGACATGACAAAAGATATATGGCTTTAGAATTTTATAAGGATTGTGTTCTTGGTGGTAAAGTCTTTTAAAATGTTATAAACCAGTCTCTCCTTCATTTAGCTCTCTAGTTAATTGGACATTTCTTAAGGGAAGAGGATGAGGAATTGTGCTAGACATTCCCTTCCTGAGGAATGTTCCTGGATATTGTGTGTGTGTGTGTTGGACCCTTCTTGCCAAACTTAGCATCTGATTTATTGATCATTATCTCTGAATTATGTGTTGATTTTGGACTTAATGGATTTCTGAAAAATGAAGACAATTGCTCCAGCCTCCTGTTGAATCAGAAGTGAAAAATTTATGACAGGGAACAAAAGAATACAGTGTAATACCAAAGCATTCCTATGTGCCAATGAATATGCCCGGGGTATCCCCCTCACACCTCTCCTTGCAGGACCTTCTGGATTTTGGCACCTGAAACTCCTTTTCTATAATAAACAAAGACATTATCATTTCTCTAATTGACCCCGCTGCCTGTTTCTGGGCATGTGGTCAGCCGGAGACAATGTTATGTGGTGGTATTAATGAAGTAATATATAGAACTAGTATGTTTAGTCGACGAAAGTTGCTTTAAGTCCAGCATTTCTAAGTTCCATCATGGCATTTGGAATATAATATGGCTTGTAGGTAAGCATGAAGGCTGGCTGTAGTTGGTACCACGGGCAGTGCAAAAGACAATGGAAAGGAATGTTTGCTGTTGGCAAACAGGGTGTAAATTTAAGACCTCCCCTTGGATGAAGACTTCACAGATACAGATAGGAGATTCAGGGATATGTTTTCAGGTTGTGTTCTTTTAGTTGGAAATCATGATGGCTATTCAATTCGAACTAACATGAACTAAAAGAGACATTTATCAGTTATCATAACTGAAAAGTTCAGGCAAGATCTGAACTTCATCCTGGATGGATGCAGGGGTTTAAATGACGTTATATGAGTTGCTTTATCACCTACCCTCTAAGCTCTGCTTATCTTTACTAGCTCTGGTCTCTGCATCAAGTGACCCCTGGAGCTTTTAGGTTTATATTCTATCACCTAAGCCTGTATGCTTATATCCCATCCATCCTCAATATTACTTCTTTCCTGATGGTGCCTGCAAAATTGCCAGAATTTTTATAGATACATATTGAGTCACATGTCCATTTCCAAACCCATCACCATAGCCAACAAGATGTGGTATTTCCTCTGGCCAGACAGATCCATGCCTGCTTCTGGGGCCAGAAGTTAAGGCCATGTACGGTTTGAGAATTAGGAAGTGGTATCCTCATCCCAAGATATGTAAATAAGCAGAAACCACAGATATCCACAACCCAATCAAGAAGCTTTATGGGAGAGCTCTGAATTGGGGAGTAGGTACTCTCCTCAGGAAATTGTTCTTTATCTTCTATTAAGACCAAGTCAGTCTGACCAATAGATTATCCCTACTCACTGGTACTGAAACACAAGGAGTTAACATTGGAATATATGTTTAAGAGAAAATGATTGATATTAAGGTGATCTTATATGTTGGAGGCATGCAGGTGTTCCCTAAAATAATCAAGTTCTCCTCATCAACACAAATGGAAATAGCAGAATGAGATTGTAGCACATATTCGCTAGGTTAAAGCTCAAATGTTACTGCCTAAGAGATGTCCTTCCTGACTCCCTATTTAAAGTGATTTTTCTCCCATTACTATCTTGTTGTCTTCTTAGTTTCCTGCGTTCTATTTATTTAGAATTTATAGTAATCATGCTTGTAGATTTGAGTACTTGTTCATTATCCTTTTCCCTACACTGGACTTTAATCTGGATAAGAGCAGCATGCTTACTTATCTTGTTTGCAGCCAGTATACCTAGCTCCAAGCATAGTGCCTTCAACATTTAAGTGTGCAACAAGTGTTTTTTGATTGAAGGAATTAATGGAAACTCATGGGTCATTTTCCAGGGAGTGGCCTCAAAACAGCTGAAGCACTTGGATTTTAACAAGTTTCTCTCCTTATTTTTTTCTCATTATGATTTTAAGAGATACTTCAAATATAATTTTGTGAAAATTATACTGTCTTATAACACATAAGGGGTCCATAAATCACAAAGTTTGACTCTTGAAATTCTCCTGGATATAAGAATTCTCTTTAGTTGCTGTGACCTTAGTTTAACTTTCGGTGAATCTTTCTCTTTTCTTAGAGCTCCCATCTCATTGTGTCCTCATGAGACACTGGGCACAGTTGACTCAGTAGAAAGCACAGAGGTTTATGGCCTCTCTTTCATCTCCTTGCCAGATTTTAAGCTACCAGAGGACAAGGACTGGTTTACAGTTTCCTTCGTGATCCCACAATTCCTAGCAGAGTGTTTTGTATATAATAAGTGACTAATGGTTGGCTTGAAATAAATAACATTTAAATAAATCCCTGTGTTCTTATGTCTGCTGCAGGGACCTAAAACTTGACAATGTGATGTTGGACTCTGAGGGCCACATCAAGATTGCTGACTTTGGCATGTGTAAGGAGAACATCTGGGATGGGGTGACAACCAAGACATTCTGTGGCACTCCAGACTACATTGCCCCTGAGGTGAGAGCTGGTGGGATGCCTCACACACATTCCACCTTGTGACAGTATCTCGCACTGCTCTCCAGATGGCCGTGTGAGAGCTGGGAAGGGTTGAGGGTAGTACCTCAAATTGGTCCTTATCCTATACTCTAAATCATTCCTTTGAGATCACACATGCAAATTAACTTAGCATACATCCAGAAGCTCAGGCCTAAAATACATCAAGATTTGCGAGAAAATTTAAATAAAACTCAAAAGAACCATCCAACACACATCAGTAAAATTCTTCATCAAGCTGCTATGGCTTGTGGCCATATTGTACCTCCTAATTATGACATTGAAATGTTTGTTGAGAGAGAGACAGAGAGAACAGATTCTCCAGGCTGACATATGACACAGAGGCTGTGTACTGTGTATGTAGTAGTTGTGATAAACCTTGGGAGATTCCAGATTTTTCTTCCTGTGCTAAAGATACAGATGAAAGACTAAGATTTATTTGTATTCCTTCCTACTCTTCCCAGAGGAAGTGGTCAGTGAATGAATTTTTTCCTCCAACATGACTTGGGACAATAATTTGTGCCCAGCTGTCTTTTTCTTTCTTTTCTTTCTTTCTTTTTTTTTTGAATTGATGCTTAGAAAAGTGGCATACTGCAATCTGTAACTGGAATTCTGTAAGGAAAATAACTGAGGACCTGGCATAGAATCTTGGGAAAAGACATTCTAAAATTCCTGTCAGTCACTTGATATGTAACAGTGGTGATGAGAATCCCTGTTTAAATAACTTAGCATAAAGTTTAAAACCTGTGTTCTCTTGTCCCAAAACAGTTCCCTTACCAGGAGCCTAGCTAGTTCACACACACACACACACACACACACACACACACGAAAGCATGCAGACATGAACTGATACATAAGGGTGGAAGGATATGTGTTCAAAGCCTTTCCTTCACCCAAACATTGTTTTTTAATAATGACAACCTCAAAGTCTATCAATAAAGGAAAAATTAGCTAAAATATATTGTATTCACATTGGAAAATTCTGTGAAGCCCTTAGAAAGATCTGAGCACACCTGTGTATATTAATGTGAAGTTGTACCTCAATAGGAGTAAGGGCAATAAACAATGATTTATTTAGTGTAAAATACTACCCTGGTGGATGTGGTGGCCCACACCTATAACCCCCAGTTACTCAGGATGCTGAAGTAGTAGGATTTCGAAGCTAGGCAATTAAGCAAGCCTTTGCCTCAAAATGAAATTTTTACAACAGGACTGGGGATATAGCTCAGCAGTAGGACACTTGTTTAGTGTATGTGAGGCCCTCGGTGCATTCCTCAGTACTTCACAAAAACAGAATAAATCTAGGCATCAGTTCAAAAGCATGAGTTAGATATACATGTACATAACAGAAATCTCCAAAACATATTGTAAAGAGAAAAAAAATCTGGGTAGAGAATGATAAATGCAATATGATACCATTTTTGGGCAATAACAGTAATATATAGAACACTGCAATGTGTCTTCAATGAGTAGGCATATGTGCATGTACGAGCACTGAAAATCTAGAAGGTTGCAGAATGATTTTCAACATTGATGGCCTCCTAGGGTAAGTGCAGGTAAAGAGAAATTTCATTCTATCTGTATACTGCTTACATTTTCCACAAGGTAAATTTGCATATTTCTTGAATAATAACAAGATAATCTTTTTCAAAAGCTGATTATTTATTAGGACCCTGAAGAATTTTCCCTATGTGGCATCCTTTGATCTGTTATCATTTGGTTAATTAGTTGGAGTTTGGGCATCAGACAGAGCTATAATACAATTCCTGGATACCTGATGTGTTTAGTAACCTCTGGTACCTCTCACTGCACTTTAAAGTCATGGGGAGAGCTTTTAAAAGGTAGCCTGGCTGGCCATCACCCTAGATGTATTGAATGAGAGTCTCTGTACAGCGGGGCCAAGGATCTGTGGTTTTCAGTCATGCCCGGTGAGTCATGATGCCCATGTTGCCTCCTCTTCCAGCCCAAGATTGGGAAGAACATACCACAGGGCTTGTCCAGCTTTGCTGTTAACTAACCATATCACCTCTGGTAACTTCTTTCTCCTCCCATGTGCTATTTACCCTTGTAAAAGGATTCACTTGTTGGATTGTCATGAGGCTGAAGTACCTTAAAAGTGTGAAAACACTTTCAATGAGAAATATTCTCACTGGAGACTTTCTAGTCTTGCACTTCTCCGGGTGCATTGCTTTTTATTTATTTGTTTATTCACTTGTTTGTTTTTAATTGGCAAAGAAAAAAATTTTATATATATATATACTTGTCATATACAAAATATTTTTGAAATATACAGTGGTGGTGATTAAAATCGTTACCCAGCAATTACAACAAAACAATTCATAGCTGGGCATCGTGGTGTATGCCTATAATCCCAGCAGCACTCAGGAAGGCTGAAGCAGGAGGATCACAAGTTTAAGTCTTACCTGGACAATTATTAGTCTTAAAACTAAAAAGGGGTGGCAGTATAACTCGGTGCAAAGGCCCTGGGTTTAATCCTCAGTATTGCATATATATATACATACAATGCAATTCATTTTTATAAACTACACTCTAAGTATAAGTGTACTTTAGATTTTTTGGATATTGACTTCCTATCTAACTGAAATTTTGTATCCTTCCATCAACATCTCTGGATCTCTGCTTTTAGAGTAAGGTAGGGGTGGAAGATGGAGTCTGAGAAATAGCCACTCACTTTATAGCCAGGTTTGTTTCTTTATTGAGAAAAACAAGCAATTACTAAATTAGATAACATTCTAGTAAATGCTAACACTGTGAGGACATAATATGTGAGAGACCCATGGTATATCATTCATCCCCCACAAAGGCCCATGACACAGATATTGTGGTAAATTTCATTTTGTAGAAGAGGAAACTGAGGATAGGAGTAGTTACATAGCTTCCCTCAAGGTCCTGTACTTGGTAAATAAAAATCAGGAGTTAGAGTTAGACAGTTTGATCCACAGACCTCAGCTTTTGACTTTTGCTATATCATCTCTGCACCTGTTCAACACAGATGTTTTGACACCCATACATACTAAAAGGAGGACAACCATATACCTATTAGACTTCTCCATCAAATCCCTTACTATATTCCATTTAGTCCACTAATTCTACTCCTAGGAATTTATCTTATGAAAATAATTGGACAGAGGTCAATATATGTAATTACAAGAATATGTGCGTAGCATCAGAAGAAACCTAATCACTTGCAAATTAAGAAGCTAAATTTTGGTATGTCTATCCACTGGAATACTATACAGAGGTAAAAACCAATTTTGTCAGTGTACAAATGTTAGCAAGGAAAACTTAAGTGACTCACACACTATTAAAGGTCCACTTACTAGAGCGTTTATGCTTATGTAAATCACACATACATGCAGTTTAATATATATTCATAGAAAAGAATCTAGAAGGAGATAAACAAAATATTAGTCATAATTTTCTCTTGACAAAGGATTGTGGGTAATTTTTATTCTATTCTCTTAGCTTATCTGTACTTTCTAAATAAATAGTAAAATAGTAACAAATGATGTTACTTTTAAAGTGTTTTTATTTTTAAGTATGGTTTTTAAAAACCACATGGCTTCTTAACCATTTCTAAATATGTAATTTAGTAATATTATGTAGATTCACATTATCATATAAATGTAATTTGTACAATGAGACATAAATAACTTCTTTCATACATAGGTTTTGAAATAACACACACACACACGCACACACACATACATGCATGCAAATACACACAAACACATACACACCACACCGCACCACACGGAGGGCTTAAAAAGACAGCATGACATGGATAGATGTTTGCCTGGGTTCAGGTTTATCTGTGAAGCTTGCTCATCATTCCCTGAAGAGCTAAAATAAGAAAATAGCTCATATGGATTATGACCTTCCTGTCCATGCCTTGAGACCCTGGCCTGCTCTGCATTGTAAACGCCACTATATTTCATGGTAGATAGGTGACACGCCCCACCCCAGCCTAGTGAAGGACCACTCTGATGGTAAAAGAAGTGTGAATTCAGTCTCCAGCTGTGTGAACTGAGCCTTCCTGACAAATGCTTTTTGTTTTCCAGATAATTGCTTACCAGCCCTATGGGAAGTCTGTGGACTGGTGGGCATTCGGAGTCCTGCTGTATGAAATGTTGGCCGGGCAGGTAATTCACTGTTAAGTGATCAGTAAGAGAAGTCCTCCTCCACTCGAATCCACATGGCTTCTGATAACTTGGTAACAGCTCATAAATCTGAACTTCTATGGCTTTCCTGGACTTGGGGTTATCCAAGTTTGTTGGAGATTTTTTTTCTCTTCTTGAAAAGCCTGGAGTGTGGCCTCACTTTGGGCCCAGGGAGGAAGGCCTGCTGGTTAGAGGCAGTTGGGGGAGGGGAAAGGCAGGAAGCCTTCTTCCACCCTGCCCTCTGTCCCACAGGCCCCATTTGAGGGAGAAGATGAGGATGAACTTTTCCAGTCCATCATGGAACACAACGTGGCTTATCCAAAGTCTATGTCCAAGGAAGCTGTGGCCATCTGCAAAGGAGTAAGTAAGCCCCTTAAAGCCATGCCCAGGACTGCCACATACAAAGTATTTAAGTTGAGCCCCACTGAGGGGAACAGAGACAGAACTCTACTTTTCACTCGACTTGCTGACACCAGAACCTTGTTATGGAGCTGCTGCCTATCACAGGAAAGAGAGCTGTTCTAGTTTGCACAAAAGCACTGTAGAGGCACACCGACAAGTGCACCTTGCTTCTGGCTGGGCTCCAGCTCCTGACCCAGTGCAGGGGAATGTTTAATGAATGAGTGAGGTAGGAAGCACAGACTTCTCTTGAGAGTTGGAGTCTTTAGGAGAGGAGAGAACTATATATCTTGCTTTGCAGCCTGTGTGTTTTGTTAATAGTAAGCCTGTGTAATTCTTGTTCTAAAAAAATCAGGCAGGATTGACCTTAAGGTATTCTCTAATAAGCTGTCCCAAATTCCATGTCCCCAATCTCATTGTCCCCTTCTCACAATACCAATATGCACATAAAGTATGCATAGTCAACACCTGTGGCACACGCAGGTTGCATTTGTGAAGAAGGCTGACATAAGTTTCCAAGTAAGAATTATTTGTCGTGTGTCTTGTGTTGGACCCAGTTATGCTCATGGTGACCTGTGTGAGACCTTAGAGATCTGTGATCCACACTTTGGAGCCATCAGATGACTCAGAGTGCTTTTTTCAGAATGCATAGACCTCAGCCTCACCTCAAAGATTAAGTCTGAGTATCGCAGTATTTTGAGAAAGTCCCCATGTGGCTTGAAAACCACTACCTTTAAATATGTTGTCAAGTGAAGTAATCTTTCAACTCTGATGGAAGTGTGAAAGCAACATTATGAGAGTCTCAGAAAATATGGTCCAAGGAGGATGCCTTTCAAAAGGGTTTGCTCTGCTGCCAACCAGTGGTGCACGCAAGTTTTCAAGGTTAGAAGTTGACTGTTCCTTGACAGTGGGTTCCTGTCTCTGTTGGAACAGATCTAGACCTTAGGGGTGTTTGCATATTGCCCACCCCCTCCACAGCTCTTCCTCACCCAGGTCGTATGCCATAGGAGCTGACTTTAGTTAAAGAAAGCTGAAATAATCAGGCAATCAAGACTGAGGCTTGACCCAGATTAGAATAGCTGGGCCAACCTCTCAGCCTAAAAGCAACCACTTTGTCACACTGCCTAAATCCCACTGTCCTTGAATCACACAGGCTTTGTGTTTGTGCTACACAGGTTAAGATGCAAATATCCCTGGGGAAACCACATGTGAATTAGTCTCAGACTCTAATATCTCAGAGTGAATTGGTTGAAAACACTTTCTTTGAGGGTGAGAGGCAGGGAGAGAAAAAATGAGGAACAGAGGAGAGACCCAGGGGTTTATTAAGAGCATAAACAAAGTCTGTAGACAAAAGAGGGCACAGACTAAGACCAGTGCATATCCTCACAGACATTTCATTGGGAATGTACTAGAAAGAGATCATATACTGCGATTTTAGTTTGTTTAATAATTCCCAACATTTAAAGATTAGGAGATTTCCCATAAACATTCAGCTTTCCAGCTTCTCTTGAAAAATCAGATCTTGACACATTGGCCTGTCATTTCTGCAAAGCATCAATCAGCTGAATTGGAAACCCCTGCCTCCTTTATGTGGGACATGCCCTCTCCAATTTGCCAAAAAACACCTCTGGCCCAATTCCATCCGGGTTCAAATCCAAGTCCAGGCATTATTAGCTGTGTGTTCATGGGGAAGTTGTTTGACCTGATTTGCAGATTGAGGACAATAATGGCATCACACATAAGGTCCTTTGATGAGTTAATATCTATAAATCACTTGGACCAGAGTTTGGCTTTGTGCTGTGGAACTCTTGGGCTTTCTTACTGTGACTAATACTGTCACTTCTGTGTTACGTGCCTTGCTCCTCTTGGCATTTGAGTTTGCATCCCCTGTGATAGGAATTTTTAAAGTGGGGGGGGCAGATTTTGAAGATCAGGAGACCCTTTTCAAATCTCAACCATCCCACTTCTTAGGTGCATGGTCTTGAGAAAATTTCTTTGTATTTCTGACTTGTATTTCTTAATCTCTAAACCATGGAATAAAAGTACTCATTGAATGAGGTAACATAAAAAGAAATTTCTTGCATGGTGTTGGCACATAGTAGGTGCTCAATACATGCTCAGGGCCTTCCCCTTCACAAGCCTGCCTTGCCTGGACAGCTGGGGGTTCTAAGTGGGTCATGGAGAAGAGAGAATTTTCCAGGTCAGCTGCATTCAGCTTCAGCTCCAATTAGCAGTTTCCCTGGTAAAACAGTTTTCTATTAATTCAGGACCCATAACCTTCAGGATGAACTGGGGTGACTTCCTTGCCATTGGGTTTGGGTACCTTTCTAAATTGAGTGGGTTAAGTCCAGCGTGGGCTTTCTCTTCAAGGCTGATGTTCTGAAGAAGAGGTGATGCCTAAACAAATAGATATCCGCTTTCTTCTAAACTGCAGCCCTAAGGAGTGCATCTGGGAGGTGAACAGAGATTGAAACAGTGATTAAATCCAGCTGTCTGCATGGCTTCAGACACATCAGAGCAGAGTGTGGGAACTGGGCAGAGACTCAGAATTAGTGCTGGGTGTTTCTACAGTGGCATTTCTTTGCTTGATATTCTCCTGCTTGCATAGAAATTGAGCTAGGCTTTTGAAAACAGTCACCATCCCAATGGAAGCAGGTCCATCTCATTAAAGGCCCTATTTTTTACCATAAAAAATGACAAAACTTTGCTCCAGTTGCCATGTCCACTTGGAACAAGCTTAGAGCCGACAAATGCCCACACTGGTTGCAGAGTAGATTGAAAATGAACGGAAGATGATTTGCAGGGAGCTGCTAGAATTCTGGCCAGGCAGATCCACTCGAAAGCCAGTGCTGTTCCTTGACTGTATGACCTTAGGCAAATGCCTTTACCTCTCTGGGCTCTGTTTCTATAGGTATTGGGAGCATAATTGCTGAAACCTTACAGTGTTGTTGTAAAGACTAATAAATAAATAATGACTGGGAAGACTTCTGCACAGAAGTTGGACACACACAATATACTCAATACCTAGAAACCATTATTGATATTATTAGTCCTGCCCTCCATCGACTTTTTCTGACCAACCCAGACCACGAATATCTCTGGAGAACCACAGGAAGTAAAAACACTCTTCTATTTCTTTTAAAAGCCCGTATTTTAGAGTGAGGCAAAGAGGGATCCACACCTTTACTAGCTCTGTGAGTCCTTGGAGTTGCTTAACCTCTCTGGGTGTCAATTGCCTTGTCATTTCACAGGGGAAAAATAACAGATCCACCTCCTTGGGGTTCCTGTAACAATCAGGCAAAATCATGCCTGTAATAAAGAAGTAGCTTAGAACATCGAGGGCCTAATTGTTTTTCCCTGCGGAAGGTAAATTCTGTTTGGAAATTCTATACATATGAATATGAACATAAATTATCTTGTAAGCAGGAAACAGCCTAAGCTGATTGTCCCACAGTGTAGGTATGCATTTCTAAGATCCCTCCTTTCAGTCCTGGGCAAAATCATGGCTACTCCAGGAAGCCTCTTGGGCTTGTGTGTCCCAAATGCTTTTGTTTTCTCTTTTGATGCTTTCTTGTTAGTCTTTTTTTTTTTGAAAACCACCAACTCCATCTCGACTCTCTGCACTTGCTGAAGTCTTGAGATCAGAGATATTTTCCTGCTGCTTTGGATTCATTTATAAGAGGAAGGCTGTCTGGTTTCATCTCAGAGCATCTATTCATCTTGTTATTTGGCACTGGCTCAGAGACCCAAAGATGGAGAGTTTTGATAATTAAGTAATTTAAACAGAACACCAAGGAAACCTCAACGGAGTTTAGTGTAATGTGTGATACAAGGAAATGAGCTAAGCTAGGTTTTGACTATTTAATGAGCTTTCTGAAAGTAATTACTTGAAACTTGGGTCCATTCAACTAATATTTTTTCTTCTGTTTTGTCATTTTCACAAGCGCTTTACTGCGAAATGCAAATAGTATCTGAATGAATGCATCCTTTGCTTTGGTCAAATGTCAGGGTTTTTTTTTTTTTCATGGTGGGAGTAGGGAATTTGAAGATATTGAAACTGTTCTCGTTAGATACACCAATAATTGCATAAAACTCCTTTTCAAACCAAAATGGATTTTCTGACATTTCTAGCTTGAAGTTCAGAGCCACATTTAGGCTTTGGTTTGATTAACCACAAAGGATCACATACCAGTGTAAGTAGCAGTAGGCACTAGTGTAGGGTCCCCTCCTACAAAGACCTGGCTAAGGAAATTATTCCTGAGATGAAAAGCTTAAAAATACAATTGGTTGCAATTCTTCATTGCTCTTTCTTTCCTAAGTCACTAGAATAGTAATTTCTGAGTGTCTCACATTTCTTCCTCTAAAATTGACTAACTCAATGTCTTTCTTTCTCCTAAAGCTGATGACCAAACACCCAGGCAAACGTCTGGGCTGTGGACCTGAAGGTGAACGCGACATCAAAGAGCACGCATTTTTCCGGTATATTGATTGGGAGAAACTTGAACGCAAAGAGATCCAGCCTCCATATAAACCAAAAGCTGTAAGTAAATGGTTCTCTCTGGCTGTTGGGGCCTCACACACAACACATTCTTTCTCCTGTCCACGGTGCTCTGAATGCTTTCCAGGGAGTAGACATTAGTGCATCTACTTGAATATATGTAGCCATTCACATTTATGTGCTAGAAGTTATTGGGTACAAACATGGAGATTTCCATTCACACAGCCTGGCCTGTGTAATAAAGGGAAAGAAAATCACTATTGAGTTTTTGTTGTAGCAGTTCAATTATTGTTAACTGTCTCAGCTGACAACTTTTGGGGAGGGTTCTTTAGAGAGCAGAGTTCAGATCCATTTGGGGGCTGTGATAAAGAATCTAATTCTGCCTTCCTTTCTTTGGTTCAACTGTGTCATTTTTTTCTTCATACTGACATTGAAAAGGTCATGTTGTTTATCTCAACAGTATTTAAATTTAATTCTGAAACATAACACTACTATGTCTGAGTCAGTAAATAATTCACCCAGCAGCTTCTACCCAAGGAGAAAGAGAATAAAACAGAAGCTGGTATGGCCCTGAACTACAGCCCCACTGGAAGCTTGGGGTGTAGACCTGGCTTTGTGATAACTGGTATAATTCAAGAATAATAGCTTCACTTTCCCCCATAGTCTTGCACCCAGGGGAGGGTTTTCTATCTCCAAAGACCCAGCAGGGAGGACTTGTCAATGTCAGGGAGGAGGAGTTTGCACCTGAATTAATCAGAGCTGTGATTCTGGCTGGGAGGATATTTCTTTGTTAAATTAAGTAGAGCACAGACCCGGTGACTTTATTATGGGTTGTACAACCACCTACTGAGGCTGAAAAGTGAACATAAACATTGTCACTGAAACCTAAAGTTGTAAGGTCTTGGTGTTGAGATGAAGAAGGCGATAATGCTAGTTATTTTGATACTATAATTGTTAATTTCATGAGCACTTATTATGTGCTAGGCACCATGTTTAGCACTTCACAAGCAACATCTAATTAAATCCTCACACGAGCCTAAGAAGGCAGGTGCTGTTACCCTGTGTTATGGAAGAAGAAATAGAGGCTAGAAAGGTTAAGTGCTGTGTCCAAGGTCATTCAGACAGGGTGTGGTGAAGGGAGGATTCAGCTTCTGAACAGTCTGTCCTGCTCCCCTGGGGGCTTACAGGACAAAAG
>RJWM01024999.1:0-29930 GCA_004363535.1 Dasyprocta punctata | reverse complement strand
TCGGGAGGCTGAGGTAGGCGGAGCGTTGTGAGTTCGAGGCCGGCTTGGGCTACAACGCCAGCGCAAGGCCGGCCTGAGCTACATAGTGCGACCCTGCCTCAAAAAACCAGGGCCGGGAGTTTGGCTCAGTGGCTTAAGCACCTGCCCTGGCAGGCGCAAGGCTGTGAGTTCAATCCCCGGTGCCGCAAAAAAAAAAAAAGAAAACAAGGATAGAGTCAGCCGTCATCTCCCGTGTTTAAAAATGTTCCATTTGATGATATTTCTAAGTCAAGAAAGCTTATTTCCTAGGTTTGGAAGTTTGGTGACCCAGTTAACAAACCAGTTGCCAAGAAGAACAAGCTATGCATGAAAATCTATTCTTTTTTTTTTTTTTTTTTGCGGCACCAGGGATTGAACTCACAACCTCGCGCCTGTCAGGCAGGCACTTAAGTCACTGAGCCAAACTCCCAGCCCTGGTTTTTTTGAGGCAGGGTCGCACTGTGTAGCTCAGGCCGGCCTTGTGCTCGCATTGTAGCCTAAGCCGGCCTCGAACTCACAATGCTCCTCCTACCTCAGCCTCCCGAGTGTGAAAATCTATTCTTGATAAATAAGTATTGGAAGAGACTCACTGGAAACAACAGCACAGGGGTCACTGTTTTGACCCTTCAGAGAAAAAAATAATTAACTAAAAACCACTGGGTTGGGGGCCAACTGTAGTAAATGCTTGATTTCAAGAGAAATCAACATCCTTGCGGTGAGCAGGTTTTCATAGGTCTTTAAAACTAATAAAGAAGAACTTTTCTAACCAAGGTTGTATTATTTTATCCAATCATTTCTTGCTGTATTCATTCTAAACATTTAAGTACCTATTTTATACATTGGTAAAATTTGAATATGGATATGTCACAATAAGCACCATCGCTCTAGGACATAACAAGGTCATGTGGCCATGGGCCAGTTATTATGGGAGCCCAGCACAAAATCTTGTGACCAGTATGGGAAATGGAAAATAATAAAATGGAAAGAAGAGCACGTGATCCAGGTGACTCTCACAACTGCTGTTTACCCTGGCTTGGAATCTACTTGGCTTGTTTATCGTTTGGTTAAGATATTCTTTGTTTTGAATTTGTGTTTTTGTTTTTGTTTTTTGTAATGCTAGGGATTGAACCCCCAGCTTCCCACATGCTAGGCAAATGCTCTGGACCTAAGCTGCATCACCAGCCCTTTTTATTTGATTTTGTTGGTGTTGGTGTTTTGAGAGAGGGTCTTGCTTTGTACTTCAGGCTGGCCTTGAACTCTTGGAGTCTTTCTCCTCCACCCTCAGGAGTGCTGGGATGTAGGGCACGTGCCACCAGGTCTGGTTCTGTTGTTTTATTTTTATTTTATTTTTCATTTTTATTTTCTTTTATTGGTACCAGAGATCAAACTCATGACCTTGTGCTTACCAGGCAGGTGCTTGTGCCAACTGAGCTATATCCCTGGCCCTGCTATTTTATTTTGAGACAAACTCTCACTAAATTGCCCAGCGTAGAATGTGTGATCCTCCTGCCTCAGCCGCCTGAGTAGCTGGGATTACAAACCTGTGCCACTGCCTTGGGTTTAGAATCTGCTGGTTTTAACTCAAAGCCTCAGTTCAGGCTCAGCATCCACACCCGGTCCAGTCAGTGGTGGCTGAGGCACAGGAGTCACTGCACCAAGTGAACGCTAGGGGCTTTTGCTGTTTCCATGTGTGTTTGGAGAGAAAAAGGAAGGAAAAAAACAACAGCATGAAATCCACCCAATTCATACCTACTTACAATGTCTTTGATTATGTCCGCGGTTAAAATTATAATAGCAGAATTGCGGTCTAAAGATAGGAATGTTGGGTTGGGGATATAGCTCAGCAGCACAGTGCCTGCCTGCTAAGCGCAAGGTCCTGAGTTCGATTCCCAGTACCAAAAAAAAAAAAAAAAGATAGGAATGTTACTGGACACTTCTGTAATCCCAGTACTCGGGAGGCTAAGGCAGGAGGATCACCACAATTTTGAGGCCAGCCTGGGCTATGTAGTCAGTCTGTATCGAGTGATACAATGTACCCCCAAGTCCTCATATACTTTTGATGGGGCTGAGTCTGGTGCTTGTGATCGATTTGTTGTCTAGCACTGGGATTGGTGATGTGAGTGCTGCACCCAGCCTGGGCAGGAGCTGAGATATAGTGTAAAGGAGGCGGGTCTTCCTCTTTGTCGCTTCTGCCCTCTCTCTCGCCAGCGTACCTTGCTGCTTGCGGTCACCATGAATGGCGGCCCCGCCACACCATGCTGCCTTGGAACCAACTAAGTATGGACTGAAACTCCCGAGAAACTGTAAGAAATAAACCTTTCCTTCCCTAATTTTGGGCATCAGGTATTCTGTCTCAGCAATGAGTGAAAAGTAACTGAGACACAGTCTAAGGACAGCCTGAACTACATAGCAAGATCCTGTCTAAAAAATAAATAAATGTGACACATCTATACTATGGGATACTATATAGCCATCATGTACATGGGACATACATATTATATTGAAAAATGTCTACAACACTAAGTGGGAACAAAGCAAGTCACAGAACTAGAGATTAAGCAGTAGCTTATTATATTCAGACAAACCTGATGTATGAAATGCATAATAGTATGTATAAAATAAATCTAGACGTTTAAATATGTACAAAAAGGTGTGAAAGGGTTCACGTGGAACCGTTGGCGTAAAGATCGGGCACCCTGAGTTAGAGATAAAGGAGAGTAAAGACAAAATTATATGCTTAGATACTGTTTTAATTTGTAGAAAGAATGTGTATACCCTTACATTTTATTTCTCAACTTAGGAGGCGCTACAGTAGCGAACGGCCGAGTCCCGGCCGCGGAGCTCTAGAAGTAAGACCGCCCAGAGGGGCTCCCAGCGCGCCAGCTCCCCGGCTCTGCCCTCCCGACAACTGGCTTCCACTAGGTGGACAGTGCCTTCTACTTTGTCCATATTTTAGGGTTGTATTTATTTTTAGGATTGTTCTTTAACTGGTACTGCATGTATGTTATCTTCCGTAATCTAGTGTTTCATTCAACATTTGGTGTGCTTGTTTTGCTTTCTTTGTGCTATATTTGGTGTGTTTCATTTTGCTAGTGGCATTGGGGACTGAACCCAGGGTCTTCACACTGAGTACATTGCAGCCCTGTTTTTTTTTGTTTGTTTGTTTGTTTGTTTGTTTTGAGACAGTGTCTCAATACGTCACTAAATTGTCCAGCTTGGGCTCGAACTTGCAATCTTCCTGCCTCAGAGTGCTAGGATCCCAGGCATGTGTCACCACGCCCCACTCGCACTATGTGGGTTTCATTGGACCATATTGACACAGACGGAGATCATTCACTTTCACTGCTGTGCTGTGTTCCATTTACAAACGCTGTCCATTTGTCCTCTTTTTTCCTGTGGCTTAGATCAGTGTTGTGTGGTCAGTGCTGTGCACATCTTTTTGTTGTTGTTGTTACCGGAGATTGAACTCACAACCTTGCACCTGCCATGCAGGCACTTAGGCCCCTGAACTACATCCCGGTTGTGCACATCTTTTTGTACTGCAGTTTCTCTAGTGTATGGATGTACGAGTGGAACCAAAACACTTGTAAATTGACCACCAGTGCTATATAAGAGATTCTATTTTTCTTTTTCTTTTTTTTTTTTGTACTGGGAATTGAACTCAGGATTTGCACTCACCAGGCAGGCACTTGTGCTACTGAGCTAAATCCCCAGCCTTGAAATTCTAATTTTCTATTGAAAAAAAATTCTTACCCAGAGAGAAGATATTTATCTATATTATCTTCTAATGTTTTTTTGTTTTGTTTTTGTTTTTGCACCGGGGATTGAACTCACAACCTCGAGCCTGTCAGACAGGCGCTTAAGTCACTGAGCCAAACTCCCAGCCCTGGATTTTTGAGGCAGGGTCCCACTGTGTAGCTCAGGCCGGCCTTGCGCTTGCATTGTAGCCCAAGCCGACCTCGAACTCACAATGCTCCTCCTACCTCAGCCTCCCAAGTGCTGGGATTAAAGGCGTGTGCCACCATGCCCGACTCCACTCCCATTTATTGATGACAAAATTCCTTTTTTTTTTTTTTTTTGGTACTGGGGATCAAACTAAGGACCTCATGCTTGCCAGGCAGGTGCTTATGCCACTGAGCTAAATCCCCGGCCCATTCCTTCTTCATTACATACTTTTTTCTCCTTTCCTTTTTCTTTTTTTTACAAGGTCTCACTATGTAGTCCAGGCTGGCCTGGAGTTCACTATGTAGCCCAGGTTGGCCTTGAACTCACAGTGATCCTCCTGCCCTCAGCCTCCATAGTGCTGGGATTACAGGTGTGCACCACTACATCTGGCCTCATTACACACTTTTTTTCGTTTTTTTTTTTTTTTTTTTTTTTTGCAGCACCGTGGATCAAACTCACAACCTCACACCTGCCAGGGCAGGCGCTTAAGCCACTGAGCCAAACTCCCGGCCCTGGTTTTTTGAGGCAGGGTCTCACTATGTAGCTCAGGCTGGGCTTGCACTCACGTTGTAGCCCAAGCCGGCCTCAAACTCACAACGCTCCTCCTACCTCAGCCTCCTGAGTGCTGGGATTCAAGGCGTGCGCCACCACACCCGGCTCTCATTACACACTTAACAATTTTTTTTTTATTCTCACCTAAAGATTTGTCTAGTTGAATTTTTGTATCATTTTGTAGAGTTTCCCTAAATGAACCATTGGGATTCTACGATAATTGCCTTCGGCACATGAATTATTTTGGTCAAAAAAAACACAGTTCCAACTGGTGTTCTCAAATTTATTTATTGTTTTTTCATGCATTCATTTATTGGTTTTTTGAAACAGAGTTTTGTTATGTAGCCCAGGCTGGCCTCCAACTCAGTGATCCTCCTGCCTCAGCTTCCCAAGTGCTGGGACTATAGGCGTGTGTGCCACCACACCCACCTGGATGTTCTCATATTTAAATGGTAGCAGAAAATGCCCCCTCCCAGCTAGTATATTTCAGCTGTCCAGGTGACAGTTCCTGTTACAGTTCTTGTTACTTCTGTTTCTCAAAAACAGCTGGCCACTGTGAGGCATACTGTAAGAACCAACCAAAGACACCGTGCCTCTGTATCTCCTCCTTAGCAACCCCATAAAAACCTCTCTCCCTGAGCCTTCGAGTCCTGATATTTTTATAAGGATTGATTCCTTGTCAGCGCCCATCAGACGTTAAATAAATCTGCCTCCAAATCCTGGGTGTCCTTTGGGTGTTGCTGTTGCCATAACAAAACGAGTAAAGTCCTCACTGCGTTGCACCCAGTGCTCCCAGCCTGCAGCTGGGAGCCTCCCACCGCCCCCTCTCTCCATCGGGCATCTCACTCCTCCTGGTCCCCTGTTCTCCCCGACTTTGTCCTGCACTTCCGCGCACCCGGCTGAGCCGAGCCCTCGTCCCTCCTGGGCCCTGGAAGGCCGGGCGTCCCAGCAACGTCCCAGGCGCTCACTGGACGCAGCCCGGCACTAGCTTCGCCCACTGCTGCTTCTGTGTTAATCGTGTTTTTAAAATTTTTATTTCTAGCATTTCCCTCCTCGCAAGTGTGAAGGGCACAATTTAGTAGTGACAGCTACATGCGGGGTGTGGCTATCGGCAGCGATAACGCAGCAGTGAAACAGGTAAGCAAATACCTTCTCGAGATCCTGCTTTCAATGCTTTTGGATGTATACACGAAAGTGAAAAGGCCGGATCATATGGTAATCCTATTTTTAAATTTTCGAGGAATTAAGTTCACTTTTAAACAAATAGCCCCATCCTCCCGGACTCTGCTGCAATATGTTAACTGGCGGCATATTGCCTTCCCTCTAATTAAATTGAAAATAGCAATCATGCTCATATATAACCATTAAAATATGTTTAAACTTCTTACTTAAGATGCACCAATTACACTGTTGGCAGCTGTAGATGCTTCCATTTCCTGTCGGTCCCGGGAAACAAGCTGTTCTTCCCTGCTAACGGCCCTCTGCCCAGCACCAGGGTCACTAGACCAAAAGACTCAGGACAGAAGGACTTGTTTTGTTCCAAGCGGCATCCCAAGCAACTAGACAGTGGCTGGCATGAAATAAGCACCCCAAAAATGAATAGATGAATGAGTGCATGGATGAAAGGCTGGCCACGGTTTTATAAATTCTTTTTTAACTTAACCCCAAAAGAGAATGAAAAATAGTTTAGTACCTCTTGTTCCAGCAAGCAGGGCGTGGAACGCAGATGGCAAAGAGACATTTGATGACATGATTTTTCCCAGCATGATGATACCATCCCTAAAATGAATCCAGACTAAAGCAGTGATGGAAACACAGGATCAGACCAAATACAAGGATTGCCGGGCGTGGTGGCACATGCCTATGATCCCAGCACTGGGGAGGCTGAGGCAGGAGGATCGCTGTGAGCTCAAGGCCAGCCTGGATACAGAGCAAGACCCCGTCTCAAAACAAAAACAAAGGTGAGGATATGGGGAGTCTGGAGACCCATGGGCTTCTGCCAGGTTTCTGGCTTGCACTGTAGGAAGGGAAGCCATGCCAGGAGTCTTGATGGCTCAGGAGCACACTTGCCTTCTCTTCTGCTGGATGCCTTGGGCCAGGGAGCAGAGAAGCTCAAGTACTGTGATGTTGTGGTGTGGAGACCTCCTTGCTGGGCAGCTTGCTCTGCAAGTCAGTGGCTGATACACTCAGATGGATCCACAGCATGAAGGCAAAGAGAGGACTCAGCACACCAGAGTGGAGCTTGTCTCAGGGGGATGGCAAGCTGTGCCACGGCCCTTACAGCTTTGGACTTAGCAAAGAAACAGGCTGGCTTTGAACTCACTGTGTAGTCCAGGCTGGCCTCAAACTCATAGCCATCCTCCTGCCTCAGCCTCCCTAGTTGCTGGGGTCACAGGCGTGCACCACCATGCCCGGTAATAAAAGCTAAATTTAGATTGAACAAAAACTACAGGAATTTATAAAGTGTATAAACCCCAGAGCAAATTATTCAGTGGAAATTATGCTCTTGCATATTTTAAGAATTAGTAAACTGTAAACTCTTCCATTCAAATGAAGAGATGAATTATAAAGTATCTTTGAATAGCTTTGTCCCCCAAAAGGAAGAAGAGACAACATTAGGTTGCTAAGTGACTATAAAATCTTTTCTCATGCTCTTGATCCAGAATTTAAATTCATACCAGGGATACAGTAAACATGGGACCTTTTATATATTGATTGACATAGGCGACAGTCCACAGAGTTTCATAGAAAAGCCACTAAACCTGGACTCAGAAGACCCTAGGTGGCACTGGGATTGTTTTGACCACTTTATACTCCTAGAGAATCGTCAGAAAACAAAACAAAACAAAACAAAACAAAAAAAAAAAAGAAAAGAAAAGAAAAACAAAAAGAAGCCGGGCGTGGTGGCTAATGCCTGTAATTCCTGCACTCCAGAGGATGAGGCAGGAGGATTGTTGCAAATTTGAGGCCAGCCTGGGCTACAAAGTGAGCTCAAGGCCAGCCTGAACTGCATAGTGATACCCTGTCTCAAAAAAACCCACAACACACACACAAAAAAAAAAACAAAAACAAAAAAAAAAAACAAGAACCGTCAGAGCCTGTCACCCACAGTGCCAGCAGAACCATGCTAATCCAATCATGTTTCTCCTGATGGCACAGTCTTCCTGGAGCCCACCACCCACAGGGACAATGCCCGGTCTCCACAGTGCCTTCTATTGTGACCGGACCAAACCCAGACCAGGGCTCCCCTCGCCAGCCTGAGGCTATGGTCTGGCCTCTTTGCAGCAGGCACCCCTGCCTGGTCAGAAGCCTTGCTTGCTTATGACTCCCCAATTCAGGACCACCCCCTCCTCACCCCACTTCTGCCTCAGCCTAAATGCCACACCCCAGCTTCCTCCGACTCTGATTACCCAGCCATGTCTATACCAATGAAGTGACGTCATTATAATTAGCTTTCTGCACACCCGACTCCCCATGAGACTTGTCTTCTCACCAGCTTTTCATCTTTCTTTCTTCCTTTTTTTTTTTGTGGCACCGGTAATCAAACTTCACAACCTCAGCCACTGAGTTAAACTTCCGGCCCTATTTTTTTTGAGGGAGGGTCACACTATGTAGTTCATGCTGGCCTGCTCACATTGTATCCCAAGCCGGCCTCAAACTCACAACCCTCCTCCTACCTCAGCCTCCCGAGTGCTGGGATCAAAGGCGTGCGCCACCACACCCATTTTTTTTGTGAGACTGAGTTTCCCTGGGTGGTTCAGGCTGGCCTTGAACTCACAGGGATCCTCCTGGCTCAGCCTCCCAAGTGCTGGCATTGCAGTTGGGCGCCACCACGCCTGGCAGCTTTCCATTTCTGAATGTAAGAATGATAAGTAAAATGTCTCCCAAAAATCTACTCCCAAAGGTTACTTTTGTTAACCTAAAGAGCAGGGGTCATAGGTTTCTGCCTGTGAATTCTCAAAACATTGCAATGCCTGCTCCATAAGAGTCTTTAGTAAACAGTAGGAATGAAGGAATCTATAAAGCGAAGATGACAAAATCAACTACAGCAGCCAACATTGTCACAGTAATGGAGTCACACAAGAGAATCAGTAACGAGGTCCTCAGAACACCAGAAGCATTATGCAGACACAAAACTGACTGAGCTCTGGGTGATGCGTTTAGCCTGATTTTAGCTTCCTGTGACTACATGGAAAACAGTTCCAGTGACACTGGTGTCAGCGGTTAAGATTTACTGAATATTTCTCATGTTCAGGGCACCACAGCAAGTGCTTAGCTCATCTAATTCTTACAACAACTGATAACAGTAAAGAATATTAACTTTTCCTTTTTTCAGATGAGGATGCGAATGCTCAGAGAAGCAATGGAGTTTGTCCGCTCAAATTGCAGAAGTAATAAGTAGTAATACAACCAGATTTTAAATCCAGGCAATCATGGTGTGAGTTCGAGGCCAGCGAGAACAGCATAGTGAAACCCTGTCTCAAAAAGACAAAAAAACAAATAAAATAAACCTAAGGAATCTGCCATCCAGGTTCCAAATCCACACATCCCCACCCCTCTTAACTGAGAATTGAACTCAGACCTTTTTGTTGTTGTTCTTTTGTTTTTGCTGTTGAAAAAGGGTCTCACTATGTAGTTCACTCACTACATAGTAAACTCACCACATAGCCCAGCCTGGTCTCAAACTTGTAGCGATCCTCCTGCCTTAACCTCCCAAGAGCTGGCACAGGCAGGTGCATCTGTGCCCTGGGCCGGCCCCTTTGCACATTTTTTTGAGACAGGGTCTCAGTAAGTTGCTAAATTGCCCAAGCTGGGCTCAGACTTGCAATTCTCTTGCTTTGACCTCCCAGAGTGCTGGGATTGCAAATGTATGCCACCACACTGAACTCCAGTCTACACTCTTAACCACTTCCTATTACCGTCTCCAAAGTATGACCCTGAAGACAAGCACTAGCCATAACAGGAGTTAAGCCAGGCATGGTAGCACATGCTTGTAATCCCAGCATTTGGGAGGCTGAGGCAAGAGGATCTTCATAAGTTGGAGGCCAGGTTGGACTACATAGTGAGTTCAAGGCTAGTCTCAACTACAAAGTGAGTCTGTCTCAAAAAACAAAGAGTCAATTGGCTTTACACTGTTTCTTGCTCCAGTGTGGACTCAGAAGCAGTAGGCCTTCTGTAAACTCTATTTCATCATCCATGAAGAAGAGCTAGGAGTGGTTCCTATTGCACAAAATTGTTTACAAGCATCGTCTGCGACACTGCCTCAGGTCACAAGGCCGAGAAGAGGATCAAACCTAGAGCCCAGAGTCAGGAACTGCAACAGATGCAGCAGTAAAGAGAAGCAAAGGGATTGTGGCTAATGGAGATATAGGCAGACGGAACCGTCAGAGATGGAAATGAAAATCTACGACCTGTCACACACGTAACGGCAGAGGTGTGAGTGAGGAACGAGGAAGCAGAGAGAAACAGTGTTCGCAGGTGCTCACAGATGGCACGGGGACCAGAGCAGCCTTTCAGGCATGTCTAAAGAAAAAAAACCAAAAACCAAAAATCTCAGTCTACCTGGAAAAGGAGTCACCAGCCGAGTGCTGTGGCTCCATCCAGCCAAGCGATGGGGAAGTCGAGCTGGGATCAGGGAAAGAGGATTTGGTTAAAGCTACAGCAAGATTTAATTCAGTTCCTGGACCAAGCAATATTACTTGTGATGCTCCTGAGAAAACAGAGCCTTTATTCTGTCCTGGAGAAGAAGAGAAATAAGATCTAGATGGCAACTTTGCACATACAGTCAAGGTTATTTATTTTGATTTGGTTTGGATGGATTTTTGTTTTGGTTTTGGGGTTTTTGTTTGTTTTTGTTTTTTGCTTTTTTTTTCTTGAGACAGGATCTTACTATGTAGTTCAAAATGGCCTTGAACTCATGGTGATCCTCCTGCTTCCGCCTCCCAAGGGCTGGGATTACAGGTGTGCGCCACCATGCCCAGTCCTAGTTTTGGTTTTTTGACACATGTAGCCCAGGCTGGCCTCAAAATTATAATCCTCCTGCCTTAGCTTCCCAATTGCTATGATTCCAGGTGTGCACCACTGTGTGCAGTCCCTGCAGTCTAATCAGTGAGGAAGCTACCAGAACTCAAAGGGAAAACAAAACAAAACAAAAGGACTCAAACGAGATTTAACGCAACATTGTCCCTAAACTAGGAACTCAGAGAAGGCAGGGAACTGATGAACCTGCTACTAACTAGAACCTAGCAGGTAAAAACATAACATGAAGGCTTCACAAAGCCCTCTTGAAAATGCTCTATCAGAGGAAAGCAGGCGCTCAGGGAAGCAGGAGTTCCAGAACACGCTCGCCTGCAGGGTGTGAGCCACCCGAGGACCCTTCTCTAGCAACAGTCTCAGCCGGCACCTCGTGATGCTGAATTTAGAGAACCAGTGCAGCAAAACTTTGTCCTCAGAATTAT
Organism: Dasyprocta punctata; assembly: GCA_004363535.1. NCBI lineage: Eukaryota > Metazoa > Chordata > Mammalia > Rodentia > Dasyproctidae > Dasyprocta > Dasyprocta punctata. Next base: position 18,957 of record RJWM01024999.1, on the reverse strand, counting down.
TATTATTATTTTTTATTTATTTATTTTTTTTTTGGTACCGGGTATCAAACTCACAACGTCATGCCTGCTAGGCAGGCACTTATGCCACTGAGCTAACTCCCCGGCTGTATTTTTTGAGACAAGGTCTCACTATGCAGTTCAGGCTGGCCTGAACTCACTTTGTAGCACAGGCTGGTCTCAAACTCACAAGGATCCTCCTGCCTCAGCTTCCTGAGTGCTGGGATTAAAGTTGTGCGCCACCACGCCCGGCTCCATCCTTAGAAATAAAGCAGTGGAAAATCAGTTCATAAAGATGAGGTGGGTCACCTGCAGAGGGGACTCACCCTGAGTGATGCTGCTCTGAATGCATTTGCACGGAAACTGGGGGTGACCTCAGCCCCACACCCTTGACCCATGCTTCCACCTGTGCATGTGTTGCCCCTTCTGCCCATCTGATCTCCTCGTACACTTTCTTCCTCTCCTCGGTGCTCAGGTAAACTATAATCCTTTCAAAGGGCAGCCCATCATCCTTCCATAACCTGTGCCTGAGAAAAGTATGGATCACCTCCCCGCCTCTTCTCCCATACACAGTACAGGTTACACTTGGAGATGCTCTCACCCAGCACACTGCAGGCACTCTGAGGACAGAAATGAGACTAAACCTCTTTACCCGGGTTTTACCTCCCACAGTGCCCATTATCTATCTGTGTTTACAACAAAATACGGTCTTGGATACTTTTACTTTTCTCTGTTGCTGGGACAAAATACCTGACACTCAAAATGAAGGAAGGAAAGGTTTATTTATCTTACAGTTTTTGGAGGTTTCAGTCCATAATCAGCTGGTTCTAAGGCAGGTTGCCATGGTACTGGGACAATACTTCAAGGCAGCAGCCAGAGCAAAAAGGGAGAAAAAAACAAGCCTCTTCTCCTCCCTTATATTGTACACAGGCCACCCCCCACTCCAGGGTGGGTGTAGCACTCACAAATCTCTTTGCCTTCCTTTGCACAGGGTGAGAATATTTACAAAGTAAGAACCCTGGCTCCCTGCTTAGTCTCTCAGTTAAACTTCTAAACTTCTCAAGTTGACACAATGTATCAACCATCACAAATACCAAGGCTGGACATTTTATAAAGAAAAAAGGTCTGGCCTGGCCCAGTGGCAGACTCTGGGAGGCTGAGGCAGGAGGATCACAAGTTTGAGTCCAGTCTGGGCAACACAGCAGTGTAGTGAGACCCTGTCTTAAGGGAGAGAGAGAGGGAGGGAGGAAGAGAGAGAGAAAGGAGAGAGAGAGTAAGAGAAAGTCTAGGCACATAGCTCAGTGTATGAAAGCCCTGGGTTCAAGCCCCAGTAGAGGGGAAAAAAGTTTTGGAGACTGGAAGTCCAGAGTTGGGTGGCGCCATCTGTCTGGGTCTAGCGAAGGTTCCAGGGTGGCCGGGTGTGTGAGGAAGAGGCCAGGCGACAAGGCAAGAAGCCACGGAGACGGCCAAGGCGCTGCTTTCCTCACCACCTGCCCGCTCTCCAAATCCCTCCAAGCAGCGGCCCGGCCCTGCTTCGTAAAGCCAGCTCCGCGTTTCTGCAATCAACACCTGAGGTCCTTGTAAAGAGAAAAGGCTTATTTTATTTCTTTCTTCAGGTTTCATTCTCTTACTAAAGGTCTGCAGTGCACGAAGCGTACCTTCCTCCTAGGGCACCGGGACAGGCGCAGCATGGTTCAGAGCTTTCTGGTTCCCTTCCATCCCCGCCCACTCCCTCCCTCGGCTCCAGGTCCCCTCTCCCGGTTTTCAGCAGGACTTTTTGTTAGTCTCACTGTGAGTATTTGGTGCCTGTACATGGTGCATCTTCAGTCTTTTTATGTTGTCTTCCTTTCCCGCATTCCCTCATCCTCAGTCTCTTGGATCTCTTCCCATTTACAAAAAGGTTTATCTCTCCGGTTCCTTTTATCAATCTTTTATTTTGTTCCTTTTTTGTGTTTTGCACTACTCATGTGAGAAACCTGTGGTATTTAAGTTGGAGTGGCTGATTTTTTTTCACTTAACATTCATTATGTTTTCCAGGTGTATGGGGTATGCTATGTCCTCACATACTTTTGATGGGGCTAAGTCTGGCGCTTGCTTGTGTTTGGTTTGCTGTACCCGCCCAGGGGTGGAGCCAACATACAATGTAAGGGAAGGCGGGTCTTCCTCTTGTTCGCTTCTGCTTCTGTCTCTCTCTCTCTCTCTCTCTCTGTCTCTGTCTCTCTCTCTCTCGCCAGCGCGGCTTGCAGCTTGCAGCTTGCAGCCGCCATGAACTGCAGGCCCTCCATGCCATGCTATCTTGGAGCCAACTTAAGTGTGGACTGAAACTCCCGAGAAACTGTAAGAATAAACCTTTCCTTCCCTAATTTGGGGTGTCAGGTATTTCGTCTCGGCAACAAGTAAAACGTAACTAAGACACCAGGTGAATCCATTTTCCTATAATGTCTTAAATTTATCCTTCTTTATGGCCAAGTAGTATTCTATTGTGTATAAATACCACATTTTCTTTATGCATTCGTATGTTGATGGACATATAGGTTGCTTCCAGGATTTAGCTATTATGAATTATGCTGCTATAAATATGGGCATGCATGTATTTCTGCAATATGATGGCTTTAGTTCTTTTGGGAAGATACCTAGCAGGGCAATAGCTGAGTCAAATAGAATTTCCATTTTCAGATTTTGCAGAACCTCCATTCTGATTTCCATAGTGGTGGCACTAGTTTACATTTCCACAACAATGTACAAAGGTTGCTTCTCCCCCACAGCCTTGCTGGTATTTGTTACTATTTGGTTTCTTGATGATAGCCATTCTTTCTGGTGTAAGAGGAAATCTCAGTGTTAATTTGTATTTCTCTAATGGTCAGAGATGTTGAACATTTTAATATGTTCATTGGCCGTTTGTACTTCTTCTGAGAAGTATCTGTTAATTTCACATGCCCATTTTTGATTGGGTCTTTTATTTTGGATAATCTTTTTTTGAGTTCTTTGAATATTTCTTATTAAGTTTTTTGGTACAATTTAGATACACATACTGGTCACTTTCATCATAGGGAAGTTGTACCTGTGCATGATCTATCTCAATTCCTTTTTTCCCCCTATTCCCTTGCCCTCTTTTCAACCCGTCCTTCCCTTCTTATTTACAAAGCTTTGTTCCCTTTAATCCCAGCACTCGGGAGGCTGAGGTAGGTGGAGCGTTGTGAGTTCAAGGCCGGCTTGGGCTACAACATGAGCTCAAGGCCGGCTTGAGCTACATAGTGGGACCCTGCCTCAAAAAATCAGGGCTGGGAGTTTGGCTCAATGGCTTAAGTTCCTTCCCTGGCAGGCACAAGGTTGTGAGTTCGATCCCCATTGCCGCAAAAAAAAAAAAAAAGAGCAAAAAAAACAAAACAAACAAACAAAAAAAGCTTTGTTTCCATTTTATCTTTTTTTTCATATTTTTTTAGTTCTTTATATATTCCAGATATTAGTCATCTGCCTGAGGAATAGCTGGCAAAAATTTTTCCCATTATGTAGGCCCATTACCTCTCACCTTGCATTAAAATCAAATCAAAATGAATCAAAGGCCTATATATAAAAAAGACCCTCTGAAACTGCTAGAAGATAGCATAAGGGAAACACTTGAATCCACAGACACAGGCTAGGATATTGAGAATAAACAAGTGGGATTAAATCAAATTAAAAAGCTTCTGCACAACAATAAACTAGCAATAACCAAAGTGAAGAGAGCACCTATGGAATAGGAAAAAAAATGCCAGCTACTATTCTGGCAGAGCACTAAGAACTAGAATATATAAAGAACTCAAAAAAGAAAATTAACCTCCCTCCAAAAAATGACACAATCAAAAGAGAAACAAGTGAACTAAATTGAGACTTCTCAAAGGAAGTACAAATAGCCAATAATTACGTGGAAAAAATGTTCGGCATATTTAGCCATCAGGAAAATGCAAATCAAAACAACTTTAAGATTCCATTTTACTTTTTCTCCTTTCCCTCCTCCTCTTCCCCCTCCTCCTCCTCCTCCTCCTCCTCCTCCTCCTCCTCTTGTTCCTCTTTCTCCTTCTCCTCCTCCTTCTCCTTCTCCTTCTCCTTCTCCTTCTCCTTCTCCTTCTTCTTTTTGACACAGGGTCTTGCTCTGTGGTTCAGGCTGGCCTTGAACTCATTATGTATCCCAGGCTGGGATAACATGTACCACCACAGCCAGCTTTGCTCTTACTTCTTGATGATCGTCATCAGGAAATCAAATACTAACAAATGCTGGTGGAGTTGTGAGGAAAAGGAGCCTGTCTAGGTGGTGGACAGGAATGTGAAATATTACTATGGAAATCAGTTTGAAGATCAACAAACTAAAAATTCCATTTGAACCAGCTATGCCTCTCCTGCATATATTCCTGAAAGAGTTAAAGGCATCATTCTAGAGTGATAAATGCATATGTTTACAGCAGTGAGCTAAGCACTGAAAACAACCTAGATGCCTAAGGACAGATGAACAGAAAAAGATAACGTGCCATCGGTACAGAATCAGACAGACGTGGTGGCACATGTCTGTAATCCCAACACTCAGGAGGCTGAGGCAAGAGTACTGCTGTGAGTTCAAAGCTAGCCTGAAGCCGGGCGTGGTGGCGCACGCCTTTAATCCCAGCACTCAGGAGGCTGAGGTAGGCGGAGCGTTGTGAGTTCGAGGCCGGCTTGGGCTACAGCGCCAGCTCAAGGCTGGCCTGAGCTACACAGTGCGACCCTGCCTCAAAAAACCAGGGCCGGGAGTTTGGCTCAACAGCTTAAGCGCCTGTCTGGCAGGTGCGAGCCTGTGAGTTCGATCCCCGGTGCCCGGGAAAAAAAAAAAAAAAAGCTAGCCTGAACTACACAGTGAGACACTGTCTCAAAAAGACACAATACAATTTTATTCAAATATAAATAACAGATTCATGTCATTTTCAGGAAAATGGATAGATTCTGAGATCATAGTGTTAAATGAAATAAATTAGACACAAAAAGTTAAAGATCACACAGTTTCTCTCATATGTTATGGCTTATATCTTTTTTTTTTGGCGACACCAGCAATCGAACTCACAACCTCGCACCTGCCAGGGCAGGCGCTTAAGCCACTGAGCCAAACTCCCAGCCCTAGTTTTTTTTGAGGTAGGGTCGCACTATGTAGCTCAGGCCAGTCTTGCGCTCATGTTGTAGCCCAAGCCGCCCTCGAACTCACAACGCTCCTCCTACCTCAGCCTCCCGAGTGCTGGGATTAAAGGCGTGCGCCACCACGCCCGGCTTATGGCTTATATCTTGACATCACTCCCCCACACCCAAAGCCTCAGGCATTCATAGGTGCGGCTTTTGGAAGGGAATGGATCATGGGTGCCTGATGCTGGATCAGTCCATTGAGTGGTTTATCATAGTTCTGAGTGTTCATGATGAAAATATTGGACAGGGGAAAAGCCATCCTGGGTATGGTGGCACCAACCAACATGCTTGTAGCCTGGATGGAATAAAAAGGGAAAGAAAGAAGTTATGCTGCTTCCTGCCTATCCTACCATCAGTTCTTTCTTCTCTGTCATGTGTCTCTGCCATGCCCCTCTGCCTTGGAGCCAGCCAACTGTGGACTGAAACCTCTACAAACTATGAGGTAAAATAAATCTTTTGTCCTGTAACTTGTGGATGACAGGCATTTTGCCCCAGGAACTAGAAAGTAATTAAGACAGACTCAGTTACTAGAGAAGTGGGGTCACTGTTGTGACTGTACCTGACCATTGGGTTCAGAAGTCTTTGGTTTGTGGGAAGAATTTGGAAAGGTTTGGAGATACCAGCTTGAGAAGTGACTGGAGAATGGTGTAAGCTGAGCTCGATGGGAAATTCCGTTCAGAGCTCAGAAGACTGGAATGCTGATAGAAATGCAGCCAGTGATCAATGGAATAGATTAGAAGATGCAGAAACAATTGCAGACACATTAAGCTACCTTATTTTTGACAAGGGTGCCAAACACATTCGCTGAAACAAAGATAGCCTCTTTAATAAATGATGTTGGAAAAACTGGCTTTCCACATGCCGAAGATTAAAACTGGACCCATATCTTTCACCATGTACTAAGTTAAAATCTGAATGGATTAAAGAGCTCAACATTAAAACAGAAATATTAAATCTGCTGAAAGATAGAGTAAGTAAAACTCTTGAAGACACTGGTGTAGGCAAAGATTTTATGAACAAAAGCCAGACTGCACAGGAACTCACAAAGAATCAACAAATGGGATCTCATCCTATTAAAAAGCTTTTGCACAGCAAGAGAAAATACCAACAAAGTGAAGAGACAACCCACAATGTGGGAGAAAAAGTTCGCCAACTGTCCCTCAGACAAAGGATTACTATCGAGAATATATAAAGAACTTAAAAAAATCAGTCCTCCAAGATTTAAAGACCCAACCCAAAAATGGGCATCTGAGATGAACATATACTTCTCAGATGAAGAAGTACAAACACCAAATAAATACGCGAAAAAAATGTTCAACAGCACTGGCCATTTGAGAGATGCAAATTTAAACAACACTGAGATTCCACCTCATCCCAGAAAAAATAACTAGTATTAAGAAGTCAACCAATAACGAGTGCTGGAGGGGCTGTGGGGAAAAAGGAAGCCTTCTCCACTGTTGGTGGGAATGCAGGCTGGGGCAACCATTGTGGAAGTCAGTGTGGAGATTCCTCAAAAACCTAGGATTGGAGATCCCATTTGACCCACCTAGTCCCTTTCTGGGTGTCTTCCCAAAAGAACTAAAAGCATCATACCATCCTGATATATGTGCTTCTATGTTTATAGCAGCACAGTTCATAATAGCCAGATCTTGGAAATGACCTAAATGCCTATCAACTGAGGAACGGATAAAAAAGATATGGTATTTCTATACAATGGAACACTACTCAGCTCTAAAGAATGATAAACTAAACACTTTCATACTGACATGGATGCACCTTGAGAATGTACTTATCAGTGAACTAAATAAGTCACACATATGTAACCATCATATTGTTGCACTTGTGTGACAAACTGAAAGCAAAACTATGTATATATTTATGTAAGTGTATATAAAAAATTAGTTAAGATAGTTAAAGAAAAAGAATTTTAAGTGAAAAGTAGTTTTCACATGGTCATTTTCACATTTCATTTTTACTGTGAATTGTTCTTTTAAAAATAGTATAGAATTCATAACATTTGTATTTCTTGCCAATATTTTTCCAATGTCCTAAACATTCTTTTTTGTTAAACAATAATAATAATAAAAGAAATGCAGCCAGTAAAACCAAGGCTCAGGAGGGTTCAGTTGGGAATAAGGACTGCATTGGCAGTTGGAATGCAGGCCATGTGTGTTATGCTTTGGCAGAAAATTTCTCTTCATTTTACTCATGTCTGGAGATAGTACAGTAGACTGAAATTAAGGGCAGCAGACAAATTAATCGATCTAATGTTAAGGCAGTGGCATGGATATATTAGGGACTTTTAGCCAGCTGCACCTTGAAAATCAAGAGCAAATAGCCCAGCAGAATAATTTTTAAAGTTTTGAGTTTGCTGGGTGTGTTGATACATGCCTGTAAACCCAGCACTTACTTGTGAGACGAAAACAGGAGGATTGTTGCAAGTTCAAGGCCAACCTGAACTACATAGTAAGACCCTGTCTCAAAAAGACCAAAAGGAACAGCTTTTTTTTTTAAGTTTGGCCAGAAAAGAAGCCCTGGTAAAGTCATGGCCCATAAAGATGGAACAGAGGAGAACTTGGGTTTCTGAAAAGATTATCATAAAAAAGACAAGTACTATGGAACAGGACCATAGAAAAATGGTCTGAGGGATCACAAGATCCAGCAGGACACCACCCTTTGCAGCCTCAAAACTGCAAATGTGAAAGACTTTGCTTTGAGAAGAGAGCCCCAGCACACCATGTTCCAAAACGGTGGTGGCCTAGAGCATTTGTTCCTCAGAATTGGGTTTATAGTGCTCAATAATCTAGGCATTCAGCCCCCACAGCAAAGAGAGAAGAAACCCTGGATACTTTCCAGCTGGCAGAGATCTTGGTGTGATCCACATGGTGCTGGTTTTAGCTGCATGCAGAATGCATGAGTTATAGGGTCAGGAAGGCTTCCACCCAGACTTCAGAAGAAGGCCTGGGAGGCCAGGCAGTGTGCCCCTGAGAGGGCAGTGTGGGAAGCTCTGAGTGTGAAGCTGAAGGTGCAGTGCAGACCCCAGAAGATTAGAGAAAGTCATGAAGGTGGAACATCTGAGGAAAGCCACGAGAAGTGAGCAAAGCTGGGCCAAGAGAGGCCATGAGGGCAACAAATACTTGTAGTGAAACAGGGCTGGAGCCACCCAAGCCCTCTGGAATTCAGATCTCACCACAGATTGCTCCATGTGCTGGACATAGAGCTGTGAGATTAATGTCAGGCCTGATGGATTTCAGTCTTGCTTTGGTCCCATTTCTTTCTAACTGCCTGTTTTTGACTTTTTTTTTTTTTTTTCCGGCACCGGGGATTGAACTCACAACCTCGCGCCTACCAGGGCAGGTGCTTAAGGCACTGAGCCAAACTCCCGGCCCTGGTTTTTTGAGGCAGGGTCGCACTATGTAGCTCAGGCCAGCCTTGCGCTTGCGTTGTAGCCCAAGCCGGCCTCGAACTCACAATGCTCCGCCTACCTCAGCCTCCCGAGTGCTGGGATTAAAGGCGTGCGCCACCACGCCCGGCTTTGTTTTTGACTTTTGAAGTAAAAATATTTTTATCCTGTGTCATTGTATGTTGGAATTTTTAAACTTTCTTTTCATTTGTATAGATCCACAGTGATGGCAAATATTTTAAAGACAAGTGCCCAAACTGCAACCCCAAATCCACCTATTTATCACAAAGTGCCAACACTGCAACTAAGTCTTTAGTTTAGAAAAAGACACTCATACATTAACATCTTTTGTTTTAAAATAAAAACAAAAAACATGTATGCCATATGTTTTGGTTATTTTTCTCTCATTGTTGAGATGAAATACCTGATGCCCAAAATGAAGAAAGGAAAGGTTTATTTAGCTTATAATTTTTGAAGGTTTCAGTCCATACTCAGCTGGCTTCAAGGGAGGGTGGCATGGCTGAGGGGCAGCCATTCATGTTGACTGCAAGCGGCAAGAGTGAAAGGGCAAAAGAGGAAAAACTCACCTCTTTCCCACTCTTACATTGTATGCTAGCTCCGCCCCTGGGCGGATGCAGCTCTCACACTGCCAATCCCAGCACTGGACAATGAACCAATCACAAATGCTAGATTCAGCTGCCTCCATGACTGCACGAGGCTTGGGGGGCCACCTAGACACAAACCATAACACCATAGGTTCACCACCATTAGTATAAGTGCTTAAAGCTAAGAATTTGCCTTCAATCTCAGAGAATTTATACTTGGATTTTTCAGCAGTGCTGCAACTGTTCAGGTTTTGACAACTCTTAGAGATGGACTAAATGCATTTTTCATAAAAGAATGCACACAAAACTTTTGGGGCCCAGAGGCAGAATGTTATAGCTTATATCTAGATGTCCCCACAAAGCCTCATGTGCTCATAGGTGGGGCTTTGGGAAGTGACTGGATCATGGGTGTGTGATAATGGATTAGTCCACTGATTTGTCTAGATAGTTCTGAGTGTGGGTGGTAGCAACCAACAGACTTGTAGCCTGGACAAAATAAAAAGGGGAAGGAGGTCTAGCTACTTCCTGTCTGCCATGCCACTGACTGTTTCTTCTGTGTGATGCCCCTCTGCCATGCCACCCTGCCTTGGAGCCAGCTATGGACTGAAACTGCTACAAACTGAGCCAAATAAACCTTTATTTCTTTATCCTGTGGGTGTTAGGCATTTTGCCCCAGCAATGAGGAAGTAACTAAGACATATGAGAAACTCAAATATAAACGAAGAGTAAAGGAGACATGGTAGGAAACAGGAAGGCTCACCTTTTGGAGATGGGGAGACTATTAGTGGAAGAGGGCAGGGCAGAGGGGAAGGGACTCAAAACTGATTAAGATGTGATCAAGAATTTATAAGTTCCGGAGCCGGGCGTTGTGGCACACACCTTTAATCCCAGCACTCGGGAGGCTGAGGTAGGCGGAGCGTTGTGAGTTCGAGGCTGGTTTGGTTACAACTGGAGCGCAGGGCCGGCCTGAGCTACATAGTGCGACCCTGACTCAAAAAACTAGGGCTGGGAGTTTGGGTCAGTGGCTTAAGCACCTGCCCTGGCAGGTGCGAGGTTGTGAGTTCAATCCCTGATGCCGAAAAAAAAAAAATTTATAAGTTCCCCAAAACAGATGCAAACATTATATACCGCAAACACATACAAGTTAAAATAATAAATAATAAAAAGCCTAGGATGACTGCATAGGGTAAGCTTTTAAGTTACTATCTACCTCTCTGCTCATTTCTGCCCATCTTTGCATACTGAGGTGCCTAATTTCTGAAAAATAAGTTGTAGTTTAAGCAAATAGGAAAGATAAAATGACATCTCTAGAAAAATAAAAAGAAGAAACTGAAAAACTTGTCAGATGATCTTTGTTGTCTATGGCCAATTTTATGTAATCTTCCGCCATTATAATCAAGCAATGGTATACTGATCAATTTGACCTTCAATTACTTATCCATTAGTAAATCCACTTCTCAGATCCACAAACCACCTTAATTATCCAGTTTTGGTTTTACTCATGCATTATGTCTTCTGTACTTTATTACTCTTGGGTATGCTGCATTTCACTTCCCATTTGCTATTATTTATTTATTTATTGCATTTTTGAGACAGGGTCTTGCTGTGCAGTTTAGGCTGGTCTTAACCTCACTTTGTATCCAGACTGGCCTCGAACTCACAGTGATGCTCCTGCCTCAGCCTCCTGAGTTTACAAGCATGCACCACCATGACAGGCCCCTCATTTGCTTTTTAAAAAATTTTTATTAGTAAATTTTTATAGTGCATAATAATCACATTCATCATAGGGAACTGGTACGTATACATAACACATCTTTCTTTTTTGTATCCCCTTCCCTACTCTTTCATTCCTTCCCTCCCTCCATCTCTTGGTCACCTTCTCTTTCGGAAAAGATCTATCTTCCTGTTTCTCATTCTCTGCTTTTTATTTTGCACTTCAGTTTATTTATATTTTGGGTTTCTCATATGAAAGAAGCCATGTGATACTTGAGCCTCTGTGTCTAGTTTATTTCATTAATATTATGGTCCCAAGGTGCATTCATTTACCTACAAATGACTCGTTTATCCTAAAGACAGTGTAGTACTCTATTATAGAGTATAAATAGCACATTTTCTTTAACCATTCATCTGTTGATGGACATATAGGCTGCTTCCAAGATTTAGCTACTGAGTCATGCTGCTATAAATACGGATATGCATGTATCACTATAATATGATGTCCTTAACTCTTTTGGGAAGATACCTAGAAGTGGAATAGCTGAGTCAAATGGAATTTCTAGTTTTAGGTTTTTGAAAAATATACTGATTTCCTTAATGGTAGTACTGTCTTGAAATTCCAACAATATAGAAGGACCTCTCCCCAGTCTTATCAGCATTTTTTATTATTTGATTACTTGAGTAGCCCTTCTTTGTGGAGTAAGATGGAATCTCTGTGTGTTTTCTTTGTTTTGGTATTGTTTTTTTGAGACAAGGTCTTGAAGTTGTGGTGATCCTCCTGCCTCAGGCTCCCAAGTGCTGGGATGACAGTTGTGCCATCACACCCAGTTTCAGTGTTGTTTTAATTTGCATGTTTCTAATGATTGTCTTTATTTTGAGGGGTCTAATGTTTCTGAGTTCTTTATATATTCTAGATATTATTCCTCTATCCAAACAGTAGCTGGCAAAACTCCTTTTTCTCATCCTGTAGATTGTCTCTTCTCTCTTTCAGTTGATTCCTTTGGTGTGCAGAAGCTTTAAAATTTTTTTTGGAGACAGAGAATCACTATATAGTTAAGGCTGGTCTTGAACTCACTATGTAGCCCAGGCTGGTCTTGAACATACAGTGATCTTCTTGCCTCAGCCTCCCACACTAGGGTCAAGCTTTTTAATTCGATATGATCCCATTTGTTGATTCTTGGTGCTATTTCATGTGCCACTTGCTTTCTGTTCAGAAAGTCCTTGGCTACAGTATGATTTCAAGAGTTTTACCTACATTGCTTGCCAACAGGTTGTTTCTGTTTTTACATTTGTATCTTTGTACCAGTTTGATTTTATTTTATTTTATTTATAAATCTCACATAGTGAGATATATGGACCTAGATTCAATCTTCTGTATATGGGTAGCCAATTTATCCACAATTACTTATTAAAGAGGCTATCTTTCCCCCAGTGTACATTTTTACCTTCTTTGTCAATGATAAAATAATTTAATGTGCTTGGGGTTGTTTCTGCTTCCTATAGTCTGTTCTATGGATCCTTATGTCTGATTTTGTATCGGTACCATCCTGTTGTTACCACATAGCTTTGTAATGTAACTTGAAATCTGGGATTCTGATGCCTCTTGCTTCTGCTCATTACCCAGGATTGCTTTGGCTATCCTGGGTCTTTAGCTATCCTGGGTCTCTTCTAGTTCCATATGAATTTTAGGACTGTGTTCTCTAGTTCCATGAGGAATGCTGTTGATATTTTGATTTTGATTGTGTTAAATCTGTGTATCAGTTTTCAAAGTATGGCCATTTTGACAATATTTATTCTTCCCATCCAGGAGCAGGGCGTATCTTTCTTTTCTTTTTTTTTTTTTCTGTACCATGAACTGAACTCAGGACCTCATGCTTGCCAGGCAGGTGCTGTGCCACTGAGCTATGTCCCCAGTCCTCTTTCCATTTTCTGACGTCTACTTTGATTTCCTTTTCTAGAGTACTATAGGTATCATTGTACAGGAGTTTCACTTTCTTGGTTAGGTTAATTCCTAAGAATTTAATTTTTCTTGATCCTGTTGTGAATAGCATTTTTTTTCCTAATTTCTTTCTCAGTGAGTTCATTATTGGCATACAAAAACATTATTGATTTTGAGGTTGACTTTTGTATCCTGATGCATTACTAAATTTGGCCATTAATTCTAGGAATCTTTCAGTGAAAGTTTTTCAGTCTTCTATGTAGAGGACCATGTCATTTAAAACACTGATAATTCAATTTCTCCCTTTTCTGTGCACATCTGTTTTTATTTCTTTCTGTTGCCTGATTGCTCTGGCTAATGTCTTGAGTACTGTATTGAACAAGATAATATGGTGGTAATGGACATTCTTTTCTTGTTCCTGATTTAATGTTTTTATTATTATTTTGTTCCTAATTTTTTTTTTTTTTTTTGGTACTGGGGATCAAACTCATGACCTTGCGCTTACCAGGCAAGTGCTTGAGCCACTGAGCTAAATCAGTGGCCCTGTTTCTAATCTTAGAGAGCTTTTGACTTTTCCCTATTTACTTATCTAACAAGAAATACAGATGAAGAAATACAAACAGCATTCCCTATTTACTTATCTATTTTCATATACATATACACACATGTATACATATATTTTTTTCTTTCAGCTTGTCACACTAATGAAACAATACAATGTTTACATGTGTGTCATTTATTTTACTAATAAGTATGTTCTCAAGGGGCATCCATTTACCTATAAAAGTGTTCAGTTTATCATTCTTTATCGTTGAGTAATACTCTATTGTATAAAAATACCACATCTTTTTTTATCCATCCTTCAGTCAATGGGCATTTAGGTTGTTTCCAAGATCTGGCTATTATGAACTGTGTAGCTATAAACATGGATGCACACATGTCACTGTGTGATACGATTTTAATTCTTTTGGGAAGATACTCAGAAGGGGAATACATGGGTTGAATGGGACCTCTAATCCTAGTTTTGTTTTTGTTTTTGTTTTTGTTTTTTTTTGCGGCACCAAGGATTGAACTCACAACCTCGCGCCTGCCAGGGCAGGCGCTTAAGGCACTGAGCCAGACTCCCGGCCCTGGTTTTTTGAGGCAGGGTCGCACTATGTAGCTCAGGCCGGCCTTGCGCTCGCGTTGTAGCCCAAGCCGGCCTTGAACTCACAACGCTCCGCCTACCTCAGCCTCCCAAGTGCTGGGATTAAAGGCGTGCGCCACCACGCCCGGCTAATCCTAGATTTTTGAGGAATCTCCACACTGATTTCCACAGTGGTTGCACCAGCCTGCATCCCCCACCAATGGAGGAGAAGGATTTCTTTTTCCCCACAGGCCCTCCAGCATTTGTTATGGGTTGATTTCTTGATACTAACCATTCTTTCTGGGGTGAGGTGAAATCTCAGTGTTGTTTTAATTTGAATCTCTCAAATGACCAGTGATGCTGAACATTTTTTCATATATTTATTTGCTGTTTGTATTTCTTCATCTGAGAAGTGTATATTCATCTCAGATGCCCATTTTTGGATTGGGTCTTTAAACCAGAGGATTGATTTTTTTTAGTTCTTTATATGTTCTCGATCATAATCCTTTGTCCGAGGGACAACTGGCAAACATTTTCTCCCACGTTGTGGGTAGTCTCTTCACTTTGTTCGTGGTTTCTCTTGCTGTGCAAAAGCTTTTCAGTAGGGTGAGATCCCATTTGTTGATTCTTTGTGAGTTCCTGTGCAATCTGGCTTTTGTTCATAAAGTCTTTGCCTACACTACTGTGTTCAAGAGTTTTAGCTACTCTATCTTTCAGCAAGTTTAATGTTTGTTTTAATATTTAGATCTTTGACCAATTCTGAATTTAGTTTAATGCATGGTAAAACATATGGGTCCAATTTTAGTCTTTGGCATATGCAGAGACAATTTTTTCAGCACCACTTATTAAAGAGGCTGTCTTTGTTCCAGTGAATGTGTTCAGCACTTTTGTCACAGATAAGGTAGTTTAGTGTGTCGGCAGTTGTTTCTGCATCTTCTAATGTATTCCATTGACCTTCAGTTGTTTTTTTGCCAGTACCACACTGTTTTTATCACAGTAGCTTTATAGTATAATTTCAAGTCAGGGATTGTGATGCCCCCTGTCTTGTCTTTGCTGCCCAGGATTGCCTTTGCTATTCTAGGTGCTTTTCCCCATTAATACAATGTTAGCATAGGTTTGTAACAAATTACTTTTCACAGATTAATATGTGTTCCTCTTACACTTGTTTTCTTCAGAGTTTTTTTCATCATGAACAGATGTTGAATTTTGTTAAAGCCTATTTCTCGTCTTTTTTTTCCCCCTTCCTTGAGACAGGGTCTCTCTATGTAAGTTGGATTTAGAGGAGTTAGGGATTTGGGGATTTGTTTTATTATCTTTTCTTCTTATGTTTCAATTGTTTTTGTTTGTTTTGTTTAGGTTTATTGGTGCTTATATTCTAAAGGTTTTGTTGCTAGTATACAGATCTCTTTAGTTGCTCTTTAGTGGTGTACTTGGTGCGGGGGCGGGGGTAAGTGGATCCTGGAAATTGAACTCAGGACCTTGTGCTTGCCAGAAAGCCACTGTGCTGCTCAGCTAAATCCCCAGCCTTTTCTTTTTTTAATAGGGTCTTGGAAAAAGGAAAAGATAGGGTCTTGCTATGTAGTTGAGATTGTAGTTGCATTCACTATGTAGCCCAGGCTGACCTTGAATTTTCAGTAATCCTCCTGCCTCAGCCTCCTGAGTGCTGAGATTATAGGCATATGCCACCAAGCCCAGCTTCAGTGGTGTGCTCTGGGCATGGTTTATTGGTGAAAATTTGTTATAGGACATCTCTGTTATAACTCACCTAAAAAGCACTAAATGTGGACCCCTAAAAAAGTTTTGACTAGTCTATAGTTATAAACCTAAAACTGTAACAGATTATTGTAGTCCAATTTGGCAATATACCAAAGTGTGCATTCTGAGTTAGAATTAATTTTCTTGTGTGTTGTATATGTTTCTTATTTGTCTGTCTGCCGATTAATCTATTTTAATAAACAAAGTACCTACAGTTGCTTCATTAAAGACTTTCTTAGTTCATATTAATTTTATTTTTTTAACTACATAGCGAGACCCTATCAAAAAGAAAAAAATTCAGCCTCACTGCCTATTAAAGAAATGCAAATTAAAACAAGTTTGAGATTCCATCTTATTCTGGGAAGACTGGCCACCATCAAGAAAGCAAATAAAAAATGCTAGTGAGGCTGTGGATAAAAAATAACCCTTCTACTTTGTTGGTGGGAATGTAAACTAGTATAACCATTGTGGAAATCAATATAGAGATTCCTTGAAAACCTTAAACTAGAGCCCAGCATGGTAGCCTGTAATCCCAGCATTTGGGAGGTTGAGGCAGGACAATCACTGTGAATTCGAGTCAGCCTGGGCTACATAATGAGTTCAAGGACAGCTGGCACTACACAGCAAGACCTGTCTCAAATACACACACACACACACACACACACACACACACACACACACACAAACCTAAAACTTGAAACTCCATTTGTCCCAGCTATTCTTTTTCTTGGTCTCTTCCTGACAGAGTAAAGGTATATATTACAGTGATATAAGCATACCCAAGTTTTAATCTTGGAAATAGCCTATATATGTCCACTGACATATGATCGGACAAAGAAAATGTGGTATTTATACACAATGGAATACTATTCTGCCATAAAAATAGATAAACTTGAGGTGCTTGTAGGAAAATAGATGTACCTTGAGATCATAACATTAAGTGAAATAAATCAGACACACAAGCGTAAGTATCAGTTTCTCTAATACAAGAACCCCAAAATAAAACTAAATAGCATAATGAAAGATAAGTAGGAAGATCTTTTTCACATGGGAAGCAAAACATGAGAGGCAGGGAGGAGGAAAGGAAAAGGGAGGAGAGAAAATAAAACTGGAAAAAAAATGGAGATGGAGCTTTTGCAAATAGGAAAGAGATAAGAGAGGGAAGGAGCACAGAGGGGAGTGGTAGGGGACAATAAAAGACGTGGTACACAGGCACCCGCTCCCCATGGAAAATGCAATCATTATGTACTGCAAACATGTACTAATAAAAATTTTAAAATAAAATAAAATCTGAGAAAACAAATTATTACTTCTACTACTTATTAATGATCCTAGAACCACAAAACACTTCGATTCCATGTACGTTCTTCCTGCCCTTTCCACTGCTTTCTTCTTTTTCTATTTCATTCACGCCATAAGAACCTACCAGCCTTGTGCTTCCTCTGCCACTCAGCTACACCCCTAAGTCTCCAGAGGGCTTCCCCAAGCTGCCCTAGCTGATCTCGAACTTGCAATCACCCTGGTGCAGCCTCACGTCTGTACCACGATGAATAGAATCATTATGTACTACAAACATGTACTAATAAAGAAGAAGTCACTTGTTAAGTCTATGATTGTTACGAAGTTACTCTCGATGCTTGCTATTTTATCGATCCTGTTTTAAGTTCTTTCTGAACTTTTAGTCACTTGGCGAGGAAGGAAGCAGTTGTTCTGCACGTATGTGTTCAAAAACCCAGGCTTACAAATCACGCAGGGACAGGAGTTTAAGGGTCCATGCGAGACCCACTAGGAAAAGGCTTTGAAACTCCGTGTGGCAACAGAATTTTGCAGTATTTGGGCTAACGCAGTATTGAAAGCATGCCAGGAGAGGCTCAAAATCTTCTAACTCCAAAAACACTGTTAATTAACCAGCAAGAGAGTCCTCTTCCACTCCGAACACCGAAAGCAAAATTAAATTGTAACTACTTGGCTGACAGCCTTAAAAAAAGGGGGCAGGAAAGCGGCAAGGACAGCGCATAGAAAATAAAAGGAACAAAGGAAAATGATAAAGGACAGAAAATGCTGCCCGTGGTCTTAGATATTACGGCACTTTACCGCCTAGATTTCCCACGGCCTGTTTTTCACACTTGCAGCCCTTACCGTGCTATACTGACATGTGCTGAACACGTCTATCTGAAAACCTGTGACCTCGGACAGGACAGAACCAGATCCTCATCTCAGTATCCCCGAGGATACACAGTGAACGCTGGACCAGCTACGTTAATGTACATCACTACTTACATGTCTAACGAAGCAGCGGTCCAATGAAGTCCAAATAGTCCCAAGTGCATATTTGTGAACAAAGTAAAATTGTGCAATTCTTATGTCATGAAAATCTTACATTTTTTTTCAGTCAATGATTCAATTGAAAAATTAAGTAGTACATGTGAAGACATGGTTGACCATCTACTCAACAACTGTTCATCACCTCCAGCTTCTGTTTTGTACCATCCTCTGAACCCATGACCTCACAATCGGGCTGAACCGGTGGTGACCACGTGCCTCTGGCCAGTGACTGTTTTTAGCCTGGGCATGCAATGAAATGGTAGTGAAGGACACTTACTGGGAGGCCATTAAAAAGAAACAGGCTTTGTTTCCCTGGAGAGTACCGAGAGTGGGTGTGGCCGCCGGCATCACTGTAGCCATCCTGTGACCCTGAAGGGAACCAGCTGCCAAGGCGGTAACTCACAGTACAGAAAAATGGCAAGAATTGGGGTTCTTGCTTTCAACCCAGAAAATACCCCACTTCTGAATTTATGTGAGGATGTAGGTTCTTCATTTCGTTAGTTTTCAGTTCGTCTGGTATTTGCACCCAAAAGCATCCTTGTATTCTAGCACAAGATACATGAATTACAAAAAGCAAAGCAACAAAAACAACGATCCTTCATCCTTTTTCTCGCTACTGTCTCTTCCCTAGAGGGAGCTTCTATTGAGTTTTTTAGCTACTTTGGCAGTTGACATATTTACATGCTTCTCATTTATGTGCTTACACTGCTATTTTCATGATTGATCCATGGAAAGATAGATTTCCTAGCCGGGTGTGGTGGCGCACGCCTTTAATCCCAGCACTCGGGAGGCTGAGGTAGGCGGAGCGTTGTGAGTTCGAGGCCGGCTTGGGCTACAACGCGGCGCAAGGCCGGCCTGAGCTACATAGTGCGACCCTGCCTCAAAAAACCAGGGCCGGGAGTTTGGCTCA
>RJWM01024998.1:0-29764 GCA_004363535.1 Dasyprocta punctata | reverse complement strand
TTTTTAAATGTTTTACAACATAAGAAGAAAATTTCTTATATTTTCTTCTATTAAGCTTTTTAATTACTATTTTGAAAATCAACTGTTAAAAAAGATTTTCTTTAATTGACAGTTTATTACAAAAGTTTTTGAATAATCAGTTTATAATTGGTTACATAAACAACTATTATTTTAGCTTATTATAGTTTATGTTATAATACATGTGTCTGAGACTGGAGAGTGATATATACAGATATAAATATATATATCAGGACAAAATATATTATATTTGTCAAAATGCTGTATATTTTTCAAAATTTGTCAAGATTTGTGCTTTGTCAAAATGTATAATCTTTATAGATTTAATGTAATGACTTTAATAGATATAAGATAATCTATACATGTTTTCTTTTACAAAATGTGCATTGCATCTGAAACAAACATAAAAATGATCAAAAAGTTTTGGCATTTCAGCTATCTGTTTTTGATATAATTCGTTATTTTCTACTGAAGCTTGATTTACATCTATTAATTTGACTAAACAAGTACTTTGTTATTATAAATACAAAAAACACTTGTTCACTGGGTAATAAGTCTATTTGTGTAATTCACACAATTCTCTAAACTTGAAGGAGGTCTAAAAATATCTTTTGTTCTTGTCAGTGCTATTACCCTATGTAGCTCTATTAAAAGATTCTAAATTTCACTGAAAAACTAAAACCTAATTTAATCTTTCAAGAACGTCAATGTATCTCTAATGCTATTTATTGCTGATTTTTTTATTTGTTAAATACCTTTATCCTCCACCTGGCATAAAATACTTCTAAAATACAAAACTGGGTTAAATGCCTTATCATATTGATATCTTCTATAATGATAGAATTTTTCAAGCTCATATTTATGTGATTCTACTTGTCTTATGATCATCATATTTAAACAAAGACAATAAGAGAAGAAACTGATCATACTTTTCTGATAATACTTGTCATAATTTTTATAGTAAAGTATATACACAGTAAAAGGTATCTGTATAATTTGGTCAGTTGTAAAAACTTTCCTCAGAGTTGTACTAAGTCTTATGCCATGTACATTTTTTAAATTTCTTTCTTCAAAACTTTTGAAGCCAGATTCCTCAAAATGATTCTAGCATGTATCCTTTGATACAACTTTCTGACAAAACCAGACTCGTTTCTTGATTCAGGGTTAGTGCATTAACTGGATGATTTTTGCTTGCTCATCTTGATTTCTTTTTACATTTTTTCAATAAAACTTTGCATGCTATCATATGCTATCATTGACTCCCAATGTTAAAACTGATTTTCACTAATTAAAGAGCTAACTATTCTCTAACCTCAACTTACACGTGAAGATGAGCCAATATTCAGAAAAGATTACAGTAGTTAGGATTAGGAGGTAACCCTTCTGTTTCAAGACTGGTGTGACTGATCTGAATGTTCCGTAGCTCAGGCTTAGAGACCAAAGCTAAGAAGATAGTCAATATGTTGTATCTTTTCTTCCAAGGTCAGACAGGCCCTATGGAACAACGGGACCCCTCTAAAAGGGTCCTGTAGCTCTATCAATTCATCCAACTACCTGGGCAGGTAGATTTATGGATCCCAGATAGAAAGAATCTACTAATATATATTCTGCAAAACCAAAACCACTAAAGGGAAAAATGACCCCTTCTTTAAGGAATGTTTATAATCAAGCAAAACCCTGGACCAACCTGGCTGATGACACATCTAAGAGAGAAAAATCCTAAAAATAATTAAAAAGCTAAAAATCTCCTCACATAGACCAAAAAGTAACTTTTAGAAGCTTTAACTGAACTTGATAGAATATCTAGATCTAAATTCGGAATTATAACCAAGAAGTACAATTATTAATAATAATAGAAAAAAAGAGAATCTTACTAGATTTAAAAAGAATTCCGAATACTGCATCAGTTATTATGGGTAGTCATCAACCTCACTTGTATCTTGACCTACACCTATGAGAAGCTCGTATTTCTAGGCAAGTAATCTTCCTCCAAAAAAGTGTTCCTCAGTCTATTTTAGTATATTGTCATTATGTTATTTTAATGTACATTCAAATGTCCCTCAAATAAAATGCACTTTCTTGTAATACCTATACAAGATAAAAATGTCAATATAGTTGCTAAACTTTTTTTACTTATGTAGTATAAATTAACTTTTTATTGTCTACTTCAGGTTTTAACTGTTTGTGTTATCTAGAACCAGTTAGTACAAAGTACCAGCCATTTCTCAGATTCCAAACCATGAATTAAGAGTTAATTTTCTGGCTGCTACACAAAAACTTCAATAGCTTTATTTGATCTATTCCTTGGCCACTATTATAATTACAAATAAAAGAGCATTTGGTTTCTTATTAACCAATCTAAAAAACTGTTCTTCTATATTCTATCTACTGTACTTGAGTAAAAAAATCTGAAGATAAATAAAATTTTAATGATACAGATAATAGGCTTATATCAAGCACTATCCAATTTTATCTAACTTCTACCACTTTGAGGACAATTATTTGCCATTATTCTATTTTAAATTATTGGTCCCTCCATATTTAACATGATAAAATTTTTATATTTTCCACATTTCACAAGCTGCAATTCAGGCTGCAGCTCATCTGTGCTGTTATCAAAATAAAGTGTTGTGTCAATGTTCCAGATAACTGTAAATTACAAGTTCTGCATTCCAAGATAGAGTTTCACAAATTAGTATAGTGTCAGACTCCACCCTAAGCTTCATTGACTTGCTGCTGCCATAATTTGCCAAATCAACATGACCATCAAAAGATGATCCTTCCAACAAAATTCCCTTTTTCCTGTGTCTCATTTGGATCCATCAGGATGAGACCTCTGACCCCCGACTAGGTAGGATTGACATTCCTCCTGAAGTAACCATAAAAACATAGACTTTCACCAGCAGCATTCCTTAAGGCAAAAAGAATAAAATCTTAGAGGTGGAATGAAGTAAAATAAAATTAAAAAAATAAAAATAGGTAGAAATGAGACAAAGACAAAAGTGGGTATCCAGACACAAAAGTTAACAAAGTTTACAGTGCCTTGTTATCTTCCAAGAAACTTACTCTAAATATTTTCTAAGGATTTTGAAGGTACAATAAGTCTGAAAACTGGGAGCCCCATGCCTTTTCACCTATAAATCATTCTTCCTGTCACACAACTTCATCCTTTAAAAAAGCAATGCATTTCTATACTTCAAACACCTGTATTTGTTTGTGAAAGCTGCCCCCAAGACCGTATTAAAAAAAAAATGCAAACCCCAGACTAAAGGGTGCCTCTCTCTGGATGGTCTCACTCTATTGTCTTGCGTTGCCATACTTGATTTATAATTCTCCCAGACAAACACTCTGTTGCCTCTCACAGGTGTGTCTTGAAACTTTCTAGGGTAATTGTCAGGGACAGAAGTCAGAGAATTTACAACCTGCACTGTTTTTCACCCTGACTGAGTGAGTTGAATCCTCTGGTGACAGGACTACACAAGTTTTGAATTGCAGCATATCAATACAAATTTTGGGGGTGAGTGGCTTTCAACCTGTAGAAACAAACATAGATGAAATTTTAATTTTATGATAAATTGGTTTAATTTAGGCATATGGTCCAAGGAAAAAACTGAGAAAAAACAGATTTTTTTTAATCTGTGAACTTCCAATGTAGTTAAGAAATGCTTTTCCTGGAAGGTGAAATCTGATACATATTTCCATTTTCCCTATAAGGCTCAGTTCTGCTTTATCTGTTACAACATGGGCATCTCTTGAGACTGCATGTGATTTGAGGTGATACAGATACACAGATATTAATGTAAATAGCATATGCTAAAGGCAGACTAAGTCATGTGTCTCTTCACATACTGAAAAACACTGGACTTTTTATTATATGCTTTTTCATGGAGAGCTCATTTCATGCTCCATTATATTTTGCGATAAAAGAAATAATCAAGATTTTGATTATTGCACTGCTTTATGTTTATGTTTTTTTGTTTTTTTATTTTTTTTATTTATTTTTTTGCAGTAGTAGACATTGTTCCCAAGGCCTTCACATTGAATTATACCTCCTGTCCTTTTTCAATTTTGTTTTTATTATTTTGAGACAGGATCAGTCTCACTGAGTCTTTAAGTTACCCAGGCCAAGGTAAAAGATGCAACATTCCTGCCTCACCCTCCCAGATTACTGGAATCACAGGCATGAAGCACCTTTCCTGAATTTCAGCAGTGTATATTCTGTAATTATTGCATATATGAAATACGACTAAGCACCTGGGGAAAATATTCCCTCTATTAAAATTTATATAAAAGTGTCTAGAAATTTTAAATCAAACTGAAACTAAATTTAACAACTATTAATATCATATCAACAAAGACATACATTGACAAAGTGAAAATATGTGTTTAAATTCATTATGTACTTTAAAAAATAAGTTAAAAAAGAAAACAAATATCATTTTTCATTTGTAGCTCTATCAATGTCTCTATCACACTGGCCACAGTTTGTTGGTTCGGTGTTAAAAACTGATGGAAAAAACATAACTCTCTGTTCAAAAAGTTTAGACTTTCAACCAAAAACATATACTCACTTTAACAGATTTCTAAATTTTAAAAATGTAAACTTAAAAGCTCTGACTGTCATATTTTTAGTCAGGTGTCTAAAACTGGAATTCGTTTGACAGAAAATTAACTCTATGCAAAGAATATCTGAGATGACGGCCTGGCGAGAGCGCTGGTATCGGGCTGGGCAGCCGCGGCCTCACACCCTCTACTGCAGCTCACTCTTCTAACCTCACCTTGGCTTCTATAACTCAACTCGTTCTCCCTCTGACTTAGGCATATTTGGTGAGTTTTCTTTATTCCAAAGAAAGAGCATTCAATAGCCGCTTACTGAAATAACTCATCCAAATTATGGCGAAATTTAATGGCATAAAATTACAATACTTTGCCAGCTCAAAAGATGATAACGAAATGTTATAAACCAGCTTGCTAAATTAATTCTATAAATCATTGTAAAGTTTATTTACATAGAAAAAGTACACAAATTAATGATGATAATTTATTGATTTTTCTCTTCATGAAATGAAATACCATGGTGTTCAATTTTTATTTCTAGGAATTATTTTTTTAATAGTCATACAAATGTTGTAATATAAAGAACTAAAGGATTAAATGGCTTAGTTGTGGTCGTTTGAGGGGTATTATTTGACTGCACAAAATACTAGGCAAGCTAGAATAATTAAAGGACAGACCTGTGATTTAGACATCACAATTTCATTTCTAGTAGTTGACAGAAGAAAAACTATCACTGAGAAAATTATAATTCTCAGTGTTTTGTGTGTGTGTGTTGAAAAGTAAGTTTCTAAGAGACTAGCAACAGATATATATAATTAGGAAAATGATAAGAGTTTAAATTTATATTTCATGAGAGACTAGCTTGGCAATGAAAATTCAATGATCGCACCAGGAAAAATATAGATTTCCACAAAATACCATACTTTCGTATATTTTGTTCAGCAAAGACTACATATGTTACTCTGAAGAATATGAGAACATGAGGAGATATAAATTTGATTAAAAAGATTTTAAAGTGATTATTATCATCTTCTGCATATATAGGAAAATCTAATTTATATTCATAAAAAAAGAATAACTTTGAATGACTATATGAGTAAATTTTTAAAAAACTTGTACAATACATCTCAATTAACCAAAAAGCCTATCCTACAATGAATATCAGGAAATATTTTATTATTTATATTTCTATCAGAATACACTGCACAGATTGATATAAATATATAAATGGTATATAGGTCATATACCAATATAGCATATATATATGATTTATTACTTACAGTGTTTTGGGAGGCTGTCATATGCCTTACCTAGTGCCTCTCAAATTGTATTGCATATTTTTCTCATTTTATAATTGCTGATCAAATGAAATTAGAGTCTTACTTTTTGGTTTGAACATTATTTAGAAATATCTTTCATCATATGCTACCATTCTTATTCAATATATTCATAAATTTTCACATTCATAATTTCCAAAAATTCTTTATTACTTTATTTCACTGGGTCTTGAAATAGAATCTATACCTGTGAACTCAATTTTTGACTGTTTCTTCAATTCCATTTCAAAGCTAACTCTTATGATATATAAGCAAACAAACAAATTTTGATACTACGGTCACAGATTCATTTACAAAGGTGAAATCCTGATTCATATTTTCCAAGCTTAACATAGAAATAAAACTCTTTGCTGAATGTTTTCTTGCATCGTAAGAATAGCATTTTAGTGTCCACATATAGGTATACAATTATATTATTTTTTCCATGCAATCTGAGCGTCAGGCTGCTCTTCTTAGTCTGATTCTGAGATGCACAATGCATTTTTTATTGTACCACTTTCAATGGAAGAGCGGGTGGGTCAGCTGACCCATGCTGAGTTTGCTGAGCTGAGTAGGGCAGCATGGCAGCATGTCTAGTTCATGCTCTGTACCAGACACAGTTGTGCCCTTTTGAGTAAATAGAAGATGGTTCTCACATTCATCTGCTAAAACTGTGAACTTTGCCATCAAGATAAATAAGACACTTAGGGACATTATTGTTTTGTATATTTTATTCAAAAAAGCAGAATGTTTCCCCTGCTTTGAATAAATTAAACTAAGAGACAATGAGAATATAAATTACTTACAATTTGTGGTATTTCAATCTCCCTTGTGCCTAGAAAACTGATGCTTCTAACAAAAACAAACTGTAAAATGTGTGGAGTTTTTTGTTTTGTTTTCTTTTACGGCTGGTTTTGTTTTACAACCAACAAACCTGAGAATCTGTTGGAACTGCTCATTAAAACTGCATTAGCAGAAATGTGTAAAAGAAGACTGTTTCATTTGGAGACATGTGAAAATGCTTTATTTTAAATAGAAATCTATATCCAAATAATCAATATGCACATTCAATATGTTGTACTTAATATAATACATAGTAAAATCACCTATAAAATAGAAGCTATTTTACATTTCAGGAGAGAGAAAACTGAACTTTGATGGGAATTATGAATACAGTAAGTATCAGAATATGGCTTCAGTCAAAGGAGACAGAACCAAACAAAAGTGGCTAAATAATATTTTTTTCTAGCTAAAAAAGCATGATAATAAGATTTTGCATATTTCCTGTGCCTAAGTGTCCTTTCTTCATGGCAATCCATCTCTAGAACAATGTCCTGATTAGCAGGTCTGAAGATGTTTCATGCTCATTATCCTGCTAATAGTAAAGGGAAAAAAATGGAGAAGGAATCTTACCTCTGTAATTTTAAAATATATTTAGCTGAAAAATGTACAATAGACTCATTCTAAAGTTCAATATATATTAAATTCACAATCTATGCAAGTTGTTATACACAAGGTTAACAAAAATTGAGACTCCAAGGAATAGAAAAATAATTTTTTAAAATATTTGTCTGACTCTCAGAAATATGAACCTAAAATGCTACCATATCTTCCTGGAAAGCAGAACTTTTGTACTCTGAGCAGTATGTTTGGACAATGATTAAGTAACTTTTAAGTCACTTGTCTAAGTTAGGTACTTCGGAAGAGATTTCAATCGTTTTATGCTTAAACTGTGTCACCCTTTTAATCTCCAAACTCTAATAAATTTTCACTTTGTCTTAGATGGGCAACTAAAGAATCTGAGTGCTCATAGAATTTACATACCAAAACAGTGCAATTGTTTTGTTATTTTTTTGTATGAAACATAAGGGATCTTACGTGGAAATCAATACTCATGTCATTGAATCAAGGGGCAAAAAAAATTATTTTTTTATCGGATTTAAGAAACCTGATGTAAATAATTCATTTAGTGATGAATCCAAATTGCATGTGCTAACTCATTCTGGAAAGGGTAGGTTTCAGTTTTCTGACAGGTCATTGATTAAAATCTGAATTTAATTTTAGCCCCCTCACGCTAATTCAAGACAAAATGCAAAACATTTATTAATAACATACAAATAGCATAAAATGTTAAGAAGATAGAAAAATTAGGTTAGACTTAAAACTCTACTCAATCACCAATTCTTCAGTTATGCTACTACAAGGATTTAGAACAAACTAAATTAACCATCTATGACATAGAAGTGGAAGAGAACCCGCATCTCTAAAACGCCCTTTTGAAATAGTAGTACGGAAGAAAGGCATGAAGATCATAGTGGGAGATTTTACCACTGAAATGGGCTCCTAACTTCACTGGAACTGGTGGGAAAGCAGTGTGTCAGAGAGAAAATGGCAGCAATTAATTGCGAAAAGTAAGAAAAAGGTTATACAGTACTCGACATGTAAGAAGTATTCAGAATAGTTAGAAAATAAGGATGTTTATTTATATTATTTTATAAATGAATTTCTAAAATTTAAAACCATTTCGACTTCTTAAAATGTGAAACTGAGATAAACATGTAGATGTCAATTTTTTTTAACCAGGAAATGCAATTCTAGGGAAGAAAAGTTAAAGGAAAGGACACAAAATGAAGCCATCATTTTTATCACTTCTAATTAGTATTTTTCTGGAGATATAATAAGTATAATCATGAATGCAAAGAATAAACACTGAAAGGATTGAACATAATTTCTATAAGGAAGTAACTGCATAAAATAGAAAACATCTAAGGCCCAGACCCAGGGCACCTGAACAGTTAACGACTGAAGATTCTAGACAAAGACTAGAGAAGTGATAGTACAAAAGGGTAAAACCAGAGAGTATGTGACAAAACTGATGAATGGGCTCAAAGAGAAGCTATGGGTCGAGCACACAAAAAACTTTCAATATTAAAGCTTTTAGAAACAAAGAGACAATGTGATTGATAAATGCCATTTGTGAAATGGTGGGACAAAGCTCTTAAAGGAAGGTATTAAAGAAAGAAAGAAGAAAGCAATAAAGACACAAAAATCAGATAGAACATTTACTATGTCACATAAAACAGTTTCATTTGAACTGAAGACATTTAATAGTAGATGGAGCCACATATATAAACTTTGACTCTCTCAGATAAATGTGCCAGCTTAACAGGATATACAATTATTTTAACATGTTTTCTTTTAGGAAAGAAAAGAAACATTGTAATAGCAGAAAGGGAGGTAGTGTCCAGATAAGAGTTCGGGTTTGGTTGTACTGTGTACTGTAATTTTGTATGCTGGCAGAGATGAAGGTGCAAAAGAGGAACAGCTGCAGGTATGTGGTAAACAGGGTAAAATGCTGGGGTATTCCCAAGTAGAGTTAGGTGGATTAGGATGTAGTGAATATGAGGTTATCTACTGGAAAAGGAAAAGAACCATTAATAAAAGGCGGAAAAGTAGACCATTAGAAACGAACATTAATTGAGAAGACATGGCCGAAGAACACTGTGGCTGTTCTGATTGAAAGAGAAATTTGATTTATCACCTAAAAATAAATAAGTAAATGTGATATTTTATCAAATTCCTGAGATAATCAACTTATAAGAAGAAAAGATATATTTTAATTCACAGTTTTGGAGATCAGCTGGCCCTGTTACTTTTTCCACGTAGCAAGGCTTCATAACATGGTGAGAGTTTGTGGCAAAGAAAAACCATTCATGTCATGGAAGTAAAAGAGCAGGAGGAGGAACCCCATGGTTCCTTTCAAAACTGTACCCTCATATCCTTGCATTAACCAGCTTTTCCATTGGTGAGATAAAATACTGGATACCCACAAATTACAGGAACAGAAGTTTAATCTGGCTCACTGTTTTAAGGGATTCAGTTCATGGTCACCTGGCTTCCAGTCAGAAAGAACATGATGGAAGACCGTGTGGAGAAAAGCTGCTCCCCAGAAGGGAGCCAGGAAACAGACAAGGAGCTGGAAGGAGAGATATTCCTCCAAATGCACCCAACCCTGGTGACACATCTCTGCCAACTGGGCCCCACCAGCTGTGAGCACTTAGCTATGAATGCATCAGTAGATTAATTCAGCCTCTCCTTTAAACATATGAGACTTTTGGAGAAGCAATCAGTAAAGTCATCCTCAACAGTGTCAGCCATAGTTAACATGTTAGCATTTAGGGAACTTTCAAACTACAGCAGTAAATAAAGTATTTTTTTAAGTCAGCATAAACTAATGAAAACAAACTTTTCATTAATGTGAAAAGTATATAATTAACCACTCAAAAATTGGGTCAAGTTTATAGCTCATCAATGTAGTGCCTACCTGGCAAGCACAAGGTTGTGAGTTGGATTCCCAGGACAAAAAAAAAAAAAAAAAAAAATCAAACATTAAAACCCAACGCAGGCATAAAGCAGATCACATTTTCTGTATTTTGAAAAAATACTGATTTATTATTTGTCATGAAAGTAGCACATAGTACTTTTATCCAAAGCCAAAAATTATATATTTACTAAATATAATGCCTTTGAACCTAAAAGGAAATTACAGCTGTATATATGTGAGAAGTGCTGAAATAATGCTAGCAAGTTAAAGAACAATATTAAGTAACCATAAAAATTAAATATTTTAAAATTAAATAAAGTACTTAATTGGCAATAATCCTTTTTTAAAATTCTTTTCTAAGGTATCTCATCACAATGAAATCTGAAAAACTTCTGGTGGACAATTAAGCTTAGGAGATCATTTCTCAAAATTTAGCAATAACATTCATAACTTCTGATTCAGTAAATTTACTTATAGAATTTTAAATTTTGAATCTAGGGAAATAATGCGAGATACATGCAGTGATTTCTGTGTTAAATTCATTATCTATAACATGCTTTGAAGTTCTGAAAAGTGTAAAAAATTTTAAAATAAGAAATGGGTTAAACAATTGTACACCAATACATTAGAACAGTTTGTAGTTTAAAAATAATTAATGACATGGAAATTGTTTGTAGTATATTGTTAAATTTAAAACATTATTGACTCTCTCAATAGTGTGGTACTAAATATAGTGTGTACTTTCAACCATTTGTTGAAAATGTCCAATCTTTCATGTCTGGATCAATGTATAGGCTTCATGACACAGATAAAATTACTGAAACTTTCACAAAACATCAAATGATGAACAGAATTTTGGAAGCTAAATACATGTTTGAGGATGGTCCAACAGTTCCTCAAGGGAAAGGTCAAGAAAAAAACAGTAATGATAAACTATTAGATGTTTATTTAAGTCAATTTGTGCTACAGATCCATAAATGCTGAATTCTAATTGCATTTCACCAAATGAAAAAGAAATTAAGAGGCCAGAGATAGTTTGTAATTACAGAATTAGAAATAAAATGTGACTGACACTGTTTAATAACTATGTAAAAGTAACTAGATGCAGTACTCAATAAAAATAATTTTAAAATTCTTACAATGCTTTGGAAATACTTTCCAGTATAGTTTTAGTTGGTGACCATGTTTTTCAATGTGAGCATGTAATTAGAAACTTTCTTTCTGTTTTTACTGAGAGAAAGAGCATTTGCAGGAGAGAAAGAAAGCAGCCTTTTCCCCATGTGTACAGAACCTCTGTTATTAACTTGTAAGAGTCTGTCTTATTTTGCATATAAAATATTTTATTTCATAACATATATGGAGAAAATAAACTATTGAAATAAAAAAGAGTATTTAGTTCAGAATTGCACAAATGTTTTTCCTTAGTTTTAATAACATTAACTTCATAATGTAATCTGAAATTCCTTTAGTAGAAATTTAAAAAAAAAACTTCAAAAATACAGATTGAAAGTGTGGCATTTGACAGTCCCATCATTCAAAAGAGTTGTTTTATGATGTTCCTATATTTAATAATAGTTCTTTAGAGGCTCATAAACCTTTTTGTGATTTACTGTGGTTCTCCTTCTCACCACCTGTGCATGATATTAATTAAGAACTGGGAGAGAATGTTATAAAAATGAAGAATTTTCTGTGTCATGGAGTTAAGGAAAAGCACTAGGTAAGTCCTTTGTTCAGTAAAGCTGGTGATGCTCCAGAAACTTGTCCCAAGGCCAGCGTTTTATATCTTCATAGCCTGAAGCAGGACAGCAACAGTCAGATAAAACTTGCAAATTTAATAGTCAGCTTGGATATATAATCGTGCATGTCTGTCCACTTGAATACATGCTGACAGCACTGGGTGTGCTTTGTGCCCTTTTCAAGCCCAGTATTGAAGTAGTATAGTCCTAGCAAGATGTCACCATGCTATTAATCTGCTAAGTATTCTGTTAGTGTCAGTCACTTTGGATTAACACAAGTCTTATGTTTATCATGGATTCAATCACAATGACTTATAGATGGATTTATAATTGGATCAAATATTAATTTTTTGCCTAAATCTCAGAAGGCTTTCATATGGATACTTTCATAAACGTATGGTTCTGCACATTAAATTCAACAAAAAGACCCTCATATGACAGATCATTATCTATAATGAAGTAACGGGTTCAAAGTATCTAGCATCCTACTATTTAAAAAATTTAAAAACTGACATAGAAAATCATTTAGAAGAAATTACATTAAGTGAAATTATGGTATTTAAGGTACCAACACAAATGTTATGTCCTTCTGAGCCTTTAAACATATTAACCTGCTTCTTATGTTTTATGTTGCTTTTAAAAATTTCAAGACTAAAACATAATTATTGTGACAATCCAAATAATCCTGTATAAACAGAAAATAGCTTTTCTTTACTTTTTCAACTTTCCATGGTTAATGTAATTAAGGTTAACATTTAGCAGTATAATTTTCCACCTTTTATGCTCACATTAAAATGTCCATTTTTTAACATATTTAAAGGAAAAAAGAAGTCATATTAGTGTTTTAACAAAAATGTATTCAAAATATATAGTGAATAAAAATCATTTGCATTAATCTAACTTCTTTATTCTAGTATAAACATGATGAGTCGTAATTTGTACTTAATAACATTGTTAGTGGTTTACTGAGATTTTATTGCAACAATGTTGAAAATAACTATATATTTTTTGTTTGAGGTTGCAGTTATGATTATTATTTTTGTTAATTTCTATGATTTATATTGACCAAATTGCAATTGTTTAAAAGTATATTCATTTTAACAGGTACTTGAAAATAATTTTAAATGTATAGAAATAATTTATATTTCTAATACCATTACTCAAAAATGTTCATTGCTTTACATTTAACATAGCATCAGTATTATCATGGTTTTTTCTAACATATTTACAAATTAGAAATTGAATTTATTCAAATTACAAGTTAAAAATTTAAGAAAAATATAATGATTAAGGTAAATTCTACATTTTACATAGTATTTTGTCATACAATCTAATTTTTTTCCAAATTTGAGAATTCTGTACTGTATTCAAATTATAAGACAGTGAAGGCATCAAAGTATGAATTTTAGAAAAAAATGAAATGAATATTTGACAAAGATGGTATGAACTGAAGAACTGGGAGCAAATCTGTATACTATAATCTTCTAATAGGAACTTTATCACTGAAAAGAACAGATGAAATTTAGAAGCAATAAGTAGACATTTCAGAATGGAAACCCACTGATTTATTTAAACAGAACAATGCCACCAGCTTTATTGATGCCAATTAATGTATAGAAAATTGATTTGTGTGAAGCTGTTTTCATCTTTTTTTAAAAAACATTATTAGTGGGTTTCTCAATTATAATAAAGAGCAACTTGATTATAATTGTAGAACTTTGGACAGGAGAATTTAGATAGAGGTCATCTAAGTTATAATTGGAAGCTAATTATATTGACATTGCAATGAAGTCAGTAAAGATAATTATTTCCCATAAAATGACATTAAAATCTTGTAATCTTAAAGCCAAGAACTCCAACTTGAGTATTTTAAGCAACTTTTCTTGCAATTTGAATATACTTTTTAAAACATGAATTACCTTGTGTCATGCAATGGAAATACATTCATATATTTCTAGGTACTTAAAATGTGCCAATCATTTAATAAAAGTTCCCGCTAATAGAAGTATAATTGTCACTAGCATCCAAAATTCTTTCCTTTACTATAAATTAAATGAAATTCAACAGACTGGGTCATTCCTATTTTAGGACAGTAAAATGTTATAATGATTTAGACACCATTAAATCTTTCCCTTTCATGTATTGCTGACAATATAAAACCCTCTTTATTAAAAGAACAAGTGTAACTTTAAAATAACAAAAATGAGCTAAAAATGACATATGATGCTTCTAGGTATAATACTGACTTAAAAGAGATGGTCATTCCAGATTAATGTGGGAAAACTAGTATACTATAGGCAGAACCAATATACTCAAAAAGGTTATACCCTCAAAACTGTTACAAAGATTCAATTTAATCCCAATCAGAATACCAACAGAAAAAAAAATACCAATAGCATAGTTCAAGGATTCAATCTTTAACCTATACTACAAAACAACAATGATAAAAATGGCATGGTGGTAGCACATAAAAGACACATGGGTTACTGGAAAATAAAACAGAATACAGAAACATCTCCGGACACCTTTAGCTATTTGATCTTTGACAAGAAGGCCAAAAAAACATGTTGGAGGAAAGATAGCTTATTCAATAAATGGTACACGGAAAACTAGGTATCTGATTGTGGAAAATTAAAATAGGATATCTACCTCTCATCAAGCACTAAACTCAATATGGGTCAAAAATCTAGATTTTCAAACAGAAACATTTAGTAGGGCATGGGGGCACATCCCTGTAATCCCAGCATTTGGGAGGCTGAAGCAGGAAGATCACTTCAAGTTTAAGGCCAGCCTGTGCTACAAAGTGAGACTCTGTCTCAACTACAAAAAAAAAAAAGCACCAGAAACATTGAATATATCGGAAGACAAAATAGGTAAAACAGTTGAAATCATAGGTGTAGGCAAGGAATATTTAAACAGAACCCAAATTGCACAAGCCAAAGTAACAAAACTCAGCAAATAGGATTATATTAAATTAAAAAGTTGCATGGCAAACCAATATTAGAAGAGTTAAAAGACAATGTTTGGAATGGGAAAAATACTTGCCAGCTATTATAGAAAGGACTAATTTCTAGAATATATAGAGAAGTCAACAACAATTAGAATACCTAAAATAAAAATCCAATCAAGATATGAGCTAGTAAATACAATCTAAAATATCAAAAAGTTCCATCTTACAACAGAAAGAATGACAATTTTTGAGAAGGCAATGAATGACAAATGCCGGCATGGCTGTGATGGAAAAGGACCTCCTTCCTACCTTGCTGGTGAAATGCAAATAGCAAAACCAGTATGGAAATTTCTCAAAGAACTAAAATTAGAAATTTCATAT
Organism: Dasyprocta punctata; assembly: GCA_004363535.1. Classification (NCBI taxonomy): domain Eukaryota; kingdom Metazoa; phylum Chordata; class Mammalia; order Rodentia; family Dasyproctidae; genus Dasyprocta; species Dasyprocta punctata. Next base: position 14,482 of record RJWM01024998.1, on the reverse strand, counting down.
GACCTAGCTATTCCCCTTCCATGTGTCTTTCCCAAAAGAGCTGAAGATGATGTACTACAGTAATATATGCATAGTAATTTTTATAAAAGCACAATTTATGATAGCTAACCCTGGAAACAGTCAATATATTCATCAAAAAATGAACAGATTAAAAAAATGTGGTATCCATAGACAGTGGAATGCTACTTGACTAGAAAGGATAACTTCAAGGCATTTATAGGAAGATGTACACACTTGGAAAATATAATATTGAGTGAAATAAAAATATCACACAAGTTTAAATACTATATAGTAACTCTTATTTGACCAGGGCAAAATATAACATAAAGGATGGATAGAAGGAAATAATACGATAGATCTCTTGCAAATGGGAGGTGTCTTGGAGACCGAGAGCAAGGTCACAGAGAGTGGTGAAGGAAAAGTCAGTAAAATCAAAGCATGTCATGTACAGGAGCATGGTAACCTCAAGGAATATAAATATTCTATGCCATAAATATAAGCAAAGAACAATAATAATGTAAGAATGTAATGGGGACAGAGAATTTAGTGGCAGAGAGAAGGAAGTAAAGTAAAAAGGCATTTTAAAAAGAAACAGCCAGCCCTGGTGGCACACACCTTTAATTCCAGCACTCAGGAGGCTGAGGCAAGTGGATCATTGTGAGTTAGAGACCAGCCTGGGTTACAAAGTGAGTTCAAGGCCAGCATGAACTGCATAGGGATACCCTGTCTCAAAAAATAGGGCTGGGGATTTAGTTCAATGGCATAAATGCCCGCCTGGCAGGTGTGAGGTTGTGAGTTGGATCCCTGGTACCAAAAAAAAAAAAAAAAAAAAAAAAAAACAAGCTATTAATACATGAACCTACTTTCCAAAATGCAAGCAAACACTATGTTTACATGCATGCAAACATATATAAATAAAAGGGTTTTTTTTTTTTTTTTTAGATCTTTTTTTACCACTTAGCTCTTGGGAAGACTCTAAACTGAAGTTGAGACCAGGTATTTATCCTGTGGCTGCTATAGGAGCTCTACACATACAAATAAAGCTCATTTTCCAGCCCACCCTCCCCGCAAAATTAAGAGAGGGTGCAAAGATTCAGTCAATTTTAGAAACTCAAGAAATGTATCATTCAGTGACTGGCATCTTCAGAGGAATTTATAGTAAAAAGGAAAATGGAGTCTGCAGTTAAAAAAAATAAAAAGATAATCAAAATTGATATTTTATTTCTTCATTCTAACAAAGTGATTAAATTTAGAAGAAATCACCTTGAATTAGTACCCAAATTTTGTTATTTTTTTTTTATTTTAAAGATAGTAAAATCCAAGAAAACATAACAAAACAAAGTCAGTCAACACAAAACAGTAGAACTGGTACAGAACCTCAAAGAAAGATACGAGAAAAACAATAGCTACTATAGTATATCTTGTTATTTTCAGAATAGTTGACCATTCCACCAGGTATAGTAAAATCAAACCAAAAACAAAGCATAATAAAACCAATAAAAACAGAATATGAAATAAAGCAAAAAAAATTAATCAGAATAAAGCAAAACAATGAGAAAAATATTGGGCTTCAAAGACCAGACAGAAGAGAACCGCCCATATTTGCTACATGCATGCTACCACCTTCCCAAGAGATACTCAGACGGCCAGCCCCAGGCCTGCAAAATCAACCAAACAATACAAGCATTTAGTTGCTTTTATGCACCATACTTATTGTCACTTAGCCAGTCCTCCAAACCAGCAGGTTACTTATGGAGGTGGGGGTGGGGGGTCCTTGAGTCTTAGCCTGCACACTGGTAGGCATATGGGAGGCATGGATCTTTCTCTTCCTGGAGTCCATGCCAGTCAAGGACACTCACCAGAATGGCAGGCTAGTTGTCTTCTAGTTGGAGCCTCCATGCCTAACATGGTGGGTTCTCAGGAGGCACATCTCTTTCTCTTCCTGGAGTCCACACGTGTCACGTGCACTCACCAGAAGGCAGGCTAGTTATCTTCTAGTACCCAAATTTTGTAAGCAGTTTAGAAAGATCCACTCTAGATTGCAGGAGGAATTTTGTGAAAACTTCTGAACACATTACTTAGAATACTTTTTTGACAATATCTAGTGATCAGTTTGAAAGATTTTATGCTCACAGCTATAAAGGCTAAGCATAAACTATGTCCACACAGTGCTCATTTGGTAGAGTTCTTTCAAGATGTGTCAAAACTCAACCTGTTTTTCCTAGAAGCACAGTCTCAAAATCAGTCAGACAAACCCCACAGTTAAAACTGCACACCAAGGATTTGGTTAAAGGGATGTCAGATATCAATGCATGTGCTAACTGGAACAAAATTTGTTACAATTATCTCTTCATTATGCACAGCTAGCTGCAAAGTTTATTAAACAAGTCTTCAACTTCATAAAAGTTGAAGTCTCTTTCTCATAGAAGCCCAGGTAAACAATCAGCAGAATTCAGATACTTATTCAATTTGTTTATGTCTTCTGACTTCCAAACTTGAAAGTATCAGGATTTGGATTGAGTGATCTATCTTTTGGTAGCATAGAACATATGTTGAAATCTTAATTCTCTTTTAGCTGCCTAATAAGAAACCAAGAAACACACAAAAAGAGAGGCCAGTGTTACTCAAATGACAGAGTAAAGATAGTAACATTGTAGACATTCTGTAATACCAATACCAACCTGAATAGAATATCTGGACCTGAAAACTATCTCACATTACTCAAGGAAAGGAATGTTGCTATGGTCTGAATGTGTCTTTTCAAAATACAGATGCTTCAATTTAATAACCAATATAATAGTTTTGAGAGATGAAGCCATTAGCAGGTGATTAATTGAAGAGGGGAAAGTCATTGTGAATAGGATCATGAGCTTGAACACATAGCAATAGCATTCACCCGTGAAACAGGGCCTTCCTAACAGCCAAATCCAATAGCATTTTGCTCATCAGAGTAGAACCTTTTAGAAATGGACATCCCAGCCTTTAGTACTGTCAGAGTCAGTTACAGTATCTATAGATTTCCCAGAATAAGGCATTTTGTTAGAGTACTCAAGGAGGCTAAGACAATATTAAGTAGATTGTTAGCAACTTGGCTGTATCTTCTAAAAACCAACATCACCAGAATAAATGACCATTTATTTATCTGTTTTATATACAACCTTGATACTAAAAGATTTTGGGTGTTAAATGAAAGAGATGAACTTAAAAGTAAGTTGATAAGCTGGTCTCAAGTATTGGGAAGCAGACTAGTGTGGCACCCGTCTCTATATAACCACTCTGTACATACTCATGCAGCTCTTACAGACCTAAATCTGCAGTCTCCCTAGATACTGCCAGCTTCTTCTCCCTCACTGGCTCTCACTCCCTATTGGCCCACACTCAGTATATAGCCTGCTGTACTTCCGCAATAAAACGGATCTGCGCCATCAGCCTGGTCTCCGCGTCATCAGCGCGTTGGTCCTACCTGCTATGAGGCCCGAGCCACCTCAGAATAGAATTCATTTTAGAGTAAAATCATTGTGTCCAGTGGGTCTAGGGCCTGGGGGTCCCAAGAGAATCAGCCTTGCCAGGCTTGTCTCTCTTTCACATGCAGAAAGAGGAAAAGGAGCCAGAAGACCAGTATGAAGTGAAAGTAACTTTTTACAGACATTTTGAAAGGAAGCCATTTAAAGGCCACTCTAAAGGAGTGTGGGACCCAGAGCCCAGAGCTTGGACACCTCCAAATCTGGTCATGTTCTCTTCAGTAATTACTTCTGGGACCAGTAATTACTTCTGACCCTTGGTTGATGGTATATCGGGCTTATTGCCAGAGGGTTGGGTGCTATGGGATAGTAGAGAAATTTGGATGGGCATGGCAACTTGCACTAGACTGGACAGTGTTGCTTGCACAGAGGTAGGTGCTAAACCACAACCTGTCACCTTCAGAAGAAAAACCACACAATTGCTTAAACAACTACCTGCCTCAGAAACTGTTTTTGTCTATTTTCTAAAATGGGCCTGGATCTTTTCACTTTCTCCTGGGGTCCCTTCTGTCCATATATTCTCCCCCTTTGGAAACATTCATCCAACTTATCTGGGAATCAAGGCCAATGACTGCTCTGCCTATTTCTATCTGAACATGGATGATAGCTGAGGCAGTAAATGATGTCCAACGCAAGGCCAATTTAATGGGCTATGGGACAGTGAAAGGGGTGGCTGGCTCTTTCGTGGAAGACCACCTGTATGATCACTTGGACTTTGGCAGCCTAGTCAAGAACAGACAAACCAAGAGATTAAAGTATGTATGACCAAAAAAGGAACACTAGAGTGGAAAGAAGAGTTGTAACCAGCAGAGTCCTAGACCTGTTGATAAGTATGGATGGAGACTGTTGGCAGGGTTAGTGACTGGAGACCCTTTTTAATGTCTAGTCTATACTCAACATTACGTGCATGACTTTTGTAACTTTGGTTGTGTTTTCTTGATGAGTGCTCAACACCAAGTTAAAATGGCACCTGTATCAATCAAAATTAACCTCTTGCCAAATATCAAGTTCAGTTCAGGCTCTTCAGTAATTACTTCTGGGACCATGTGCATGGCTCTTAGCTCCTTTGTCAGCGTCAGTGTCCAGAATGAGTCATGATCCTGACAACCATATGGTTGTCATGGAAGCATGAGAGATGTTCCTTTTTCTGGTGACCCTCGTTTTTGGAACACCATACATTGCTTGATTCTTGTCTTCTGAGATACAATAATCTCCCCTCTCACAAGGCTGGGTGACTCACCAAAACTAAAAAATCCTGTAAGAAAATTTCCCTCAGTTGCCGAACATTTAGAAGATCAACCACCAGGTTTGCAAATGGAAGCAGTAAGTTTAATTTTATGCCATCATGTGAAACAAAAAAACCAAAAAAAAAAAAAAAAAGACGAAGAAGAAGTTTCACAGTGACAACTTGAGATTACGAGCAGCATAGCTTTTGAGAACAATGATCATCATGGCAGATATCAGAATCATGAAGTTTTGTTACTATCTCTGAAATATATTAACATAGTCAGCTTGGTACAAAATAAACATTTTGCCATTTCTTATAGTTGGATAAGTGCAAGTTATTAAATGGTATAAGGAAAAGTTTACTCAACTTTGTCATTCTTCAGAGGAATACCATACAGGAAGAACTCTCCTGTCCATAGACGCACACTAAAGGTTGTTTATGTCCAACCTTGAATTTTTAGAATGATATTGTCTGCAAAATGCACATCTTAATAATGTAGTCCTTAGTAAGAAAATTTTACTGTTTTACCTATCGAAAACTAAATTTTTTGATGATAGCCAATGTAAGTGTATGATAATAATATGTTTAGCAAGGTTTGTAGGAGTGTACCCCCCATAAGGCTTTATCAAGGAAACCACCTGGAGTTCCATCAGTGGACAAAAACTGAATGATGAATTTCTGGCAACTGCTTTTTTGGTCAAGCAAGGGGAGTCTGGTCCAGCATCCCCCTCAACTCCAAAGAGTACTGAGTTAATTGCTTAACAATTTTCCCAGATGATTCTAAATCACCAGTCAACATACTCTTCCTGATAAACAAAAACTCTCAAGTTATTACATAAGAATCCTTCACCATTCAGAAACAGGGTGCCAAATTATGTAGATAACAATGGACATTATATTTGTAAAATCAATTCTTGATATCATTGCGATAGGCAGATAACCTGCATACCCTAAGGATATCTTTTACTTTTATTTCAATTATTCCACTGATAAGCTGAATAAGCCACAAGCATCAGAGTCAATGTCAAGTTTCTATGCACCCAGAGGCCATAAACCTATGCCCATTTAGTTATATATGAAAAGTTTTAATAAGTTTGACTATCCTGAAAACCCATAAAAACAGTTTTCCATGGAGATCTCAAAAAAAAGAAAAAGCCGAAGGAAGAAATAAATTTTAGAACTCAAAAAATGTCTTCTTTAAATAAAGTAGCTGCAGTGTTGTGACTGCTTAGTAGCGTAGACTAAACAGACAGATGGACAAGCACACCCAAGATAATTATTTCTCAATCAGAATGCACTTTTAGATGCATTGGCTGCCATGCCCCGCAGTCATTATAAGAACACTGAAAGGAGGTTCTTTTCTTTTTGACAAACTTGTCCTTATTTTGCATGGTTAACAGGTATAACCTTTGTTTTTCTCAGTCTCTTTTTCATGTAACAGAGGAAGTGAAAAGGGTCCTATTTTCTAGGAGGCATTTTATAGATTCACTGAAGTTTAGATAAGGGGCAAGTCATATTCCTTATCCCTTATTGGGGCATATACTTTGCTAGCTCTGTCATTCCTGAGATTTTTTCCTCTCTCCCTGATTAAGAGTCTCACTAAGGAGAAACATCACCTTATCCCAGGTTAATCTAAACAGAGAAGTTAAACTTTCTGTAGCTCGCATCTATCCATCTCATTCATCTTTGAAACTTTCTCTGGCTCATTTGATTTTTCCTAACTTTGAGTAAGTAAATGGGAATTGCTTTGGTTCTGCTCTCAAATTGCTTCCAATGGGCTATAATCCAGCAGGAGCAGCTGTGGGACTTTTCTCAGCGTGAGGAGGAGTTGGGTCCTATTCCTCTTTCCTTGTGGTGCTCTTTTTGCCCCCAATACCCCATGGATTTGCATGAAACCTGGTTTCCTAGCAATTTAGAGCTGGGATCAAGGAAACATTGAGAAGCCCATTTGGGATGGCCCCAAACAGTAAAGAAGAGTAGGCTATACACAAGGAGCCTTGCTCTATTGCCCCTCTCCTTTTTGTCAGTGATCTAATAGGAGGATAGATTTATAATTTAGGGTGGCTCTTGGTGCCACTTTTCCTGGAGGTCTTCCAAAGGGTATTTATTGTACCCAAGCCTTTGTACAAGAGAAAATGAGAGCTCCTTCTTCGTGGATTGGGGGCCTGAATCTTTTCAATGTTAGACAAGACATTCTAGAAGAACATATCATAGAACATCTGAGGACCTGCATCCCATTTAAGAGAGGGAGAATAAAGGAAACAAAGGAGGGGAGATCATATTTTTAAACCCACTCTAATCTCCCAAGTGATGGGTGGAGGCAGCCCTTTGACAAGCATCCTGAAGCAAGTGTTCCTGTCCAGCACCAGGATGGTCATCTTCCACCTCAGGCCCTAGACCCAGAACTAGGAAACCAGGAACCACCTGCTAGATGGCTTCCCTCCAGTAAACACTTCAACAGAGGAAATCTCTCTTTCTGGGATGTCAATGATGAAAATAGTTCCTCTGATATCCCAAATAACATTGGTGCGATTAGGTCTCAAAAATGTATGATTTCCAGAAAGTGCTTTCCTTTCTGGGTCCTATGTGAAACCATTCAGACTGCTTCAAATCTTAGGTGCATCTAAGGACACCTGAGAGCATATTCCCACTGTCCAGTTCAAGTAAACTGTGGGGGTATAGGTATGTAACAATGACTTAGTACAGGCAAACATACATCTGCTGGTTACAGCACTATACAAGACTATAAACATATGATAACAACCTATATTACCATTGTACAATAAAGGCACAGACAACTTTTGCACTTTTGTACTCAGTTTTGCTCCACGCTGCCCAGTGTTGTTGCTGATGTTTGCACATGTGCGTTTTTTAAACTAGGGACCTCACCTGCAAAAATCACCCTTGGAGCCCCAAACAGGCTGACAACTGGTGTAGCTGGCAGGACACTGAGGTGAGTGGTCCTGTGGTGGCTGTAGAAACAGCACCAGTAAGTGAGAGAGAGCCCTGTAGAATGGCTGATAAGCAACTCCTGACCTCATCATGGCTACCTGCAGTCACCTTCTTGGTGGGTTGGGAAGCCTCAGAGGACAGAGAAACAGTCTTTTTGGAGCCTGGGGTTGTCTTGCAAAGTCTTAGAAGCAATAGACAGACAAATTCCTCCCTCTTACCATGAAACAGTGGGGTGGGTGGATTAGCTGTTCTTCACTCTCTTCTGCTGTGCAAATCAAGTGGCAGATGGCCTTACTCAGCAAGTAGAACAACTGCAGCAGATAGGGGATGACCTTGAGCAATGGCTGGCTTCTCCAAAGCTCATGTTGTTAAGGCATGGGAAGCACAGCCTCTTCCAGAAATGTCTCCAGAAGTGCAAGTCCTCATGTCTGAGAAAATCCCCTGGAAAATCCTCCGGTTTTGCATGCTAGACAGATCACTCATCAAGAGATGGAGGTAGAGGAACCCCTAGCCCATGGAGGAGGACCAGGAAGGCCACCTATCTCTGCATAGCACACAGTGTACATGACCTATACAACCACAGAGCTGCAGGAGCTGGCAGAACAATTAAAGCAAAAGGTAGGTGAAACAGTGCCTTCGTGGCCCTTGCTGTTGTGGAATGATGGACTTGTAACATGCAGTTAACCCCAGAGGAGATGTCCCAAATAGTTAGCATAGCCAGCACCCTCTCTATGAGACAGGTTCTGCAGAATATGCAGAGGACAGCCCCAAAAGCAAGTAATCACACTGTCATAAATTAGTTGATGGCAGCACATTGCTTAGTTTGGGAGAATCCAACTAACCTGCCAGAGCAAAGTCATTAAATGAACAACCTACCTAGACTTGATAACAGTGCTACGTGAAATGGGCATGCAGTGATGATGCTGACACAATAGTACTATAGCTCAGATGAGGAGCTGCTGATGGCCTGCATGAAGGACATGATCCTGGTGAGCAGACCAGCTGGCAGCTCTGGGTAAGTGACAGCCCTCCTAGCCCTGTCTACAGATTGCCTGGTCCATGATGCTGTGGAAGTCTTGGACAGACTGGGAGACATGAAAATGAAGTGTCAAAGTAAGGGAAGGGCCACAAAAACTGTACTGGAAAACGAGAAAAAGAAGAGGGGACTCCAGGCAAGAGGGGCCATCCCGCCAAGAACAGGATATGGAATCACTGAAGGTCAGTCAGTTCCAGATCTAGAAGGACCTGCTAGCTGCTGGTCTTGCTGCAGAAAAGTTAGCTGGGCAGGCACTAGATTTGTTGCGGATTCTGTAGAGGCAGTTATGCCACGAGCAGCAATACTGGCAGATGGGCAAGGACCAGAAGGCCAAAGCAGCACTGATGATGCAGGAAGAAGTGACACTGGACTCCTTTTACCCCAGTTAGGAGGCAAGTTGAGATACCCAGATCTTGGGGGTCTCTGGAGACCTAAGACCACATATAAAACTATTTACTGGCCCCCCCAAAATGTGCAGCATATGCTCATGTTGATGAATACTAGAGCGAAATCAATGCTAATATATTGCAACTCAGACCATTTCACAGGACCTACTGCATGTGTAGAAGGGTATGCAGGTCACTACATCATGGTCCAGAAGGCCCAGATGACTTTGGGTATCAGGTGATTGCTCCCATGCCCATATCATGTTGTTTCCCTGGTTCCGGAATACACACTGGAGATGGACATACAGACTGGTGCTCAGCTCAGCATCATGCATGGATAATTCTGGCTGCAAATTCCCATGGAAAAATTGTAGTCCAAGGCATCCACAGCATGCACCACTGACTGTGCCTTAAGCCACATGTCTGTGTGTGTGAAGCAGTGCCAGCTGACTGGAAGACAATGGGATAGATTGTCTTGAAATTGGGAAAAGCAGGAGGGATTAACCCTGTACATAGCCATTCAGTATGACCTGTGCAGAAGCCAGAAAGCTCACAGCAAGTGATTGTGAAGCCTCGCACTGATACTGGCCTTCAGGATCAATCTGCCTTCACTTGGGAGGGCAGGAAATGGACATTCCAGATGTCTCCATAAGGCTATTTGCAGAGCATAACTTTGTGTCTCCTGGACCTAGTCACACTTTGTGTCACTGTTTCGTATTGATGATATATTAACTTCTGATTCCCTTGCAGATTGAAAGCTATCATGCACAGTCTGCAGGCAGCTGTGCTGACATGGGGGTGGGCCACAGACAAAGACAAGGTCCAAGGAAGTGGTTTGGTTGGGTGAGGACAGACCCACGATTCTTCGCCAATTACAGAGGAATGGGGGGCTCAGAGCTGGGGCACTGCTGAGGGTGGGGCTAAAGTTCTTTTTAGAGGAAGTGGCCCTCTCTCACCACCCCACCAAGAGCTGACACTTGATTGACTGGAGAGTGGGCTTGTTGCTAGGGTTTGGGTACTGCCGTCTAATCAGGGAATTGGGGTAGACATAGCACCTACACTAACGGGGACAGTGTGGCCAGCACAGAGGAAAGTATGACACAGCAGCCTGTCAGTCTCAGAAGAAAAGCCAAACTACTTGAAAAACCACTTGAATCAGAGGCTGTTTTACTCTACCTTGGAAAAAGGGCCTGGGACTTTTAGTGTTTCTCAGGTACGTCCTTTCTGCCCCTACCAATGTATTCAATAAAACATCTTATATATATTTTGGATCAATTATATATTATGTGAAATTACTATGTGTCAAGTATTTTTATAAATGCCTTGTAAATAAGAATCATTTCATCCTGATAAGAATTCCATAAGTTAGTGTAATTATCTCCATTTTGTGCATAATTAAATGAAATCTCAATTGTTTAAAAGTTCTTAAATTTTCTGTTCTCTAGCTCATGTTTGATCCCCAGCAACTTGACTGAGGTCTGTACATTTAGCTACCATGTGATGCAATTTTTTTTTTATTTAAGAGGAAAAAAAAAGACATATAAAAAAGACAAAAAGCAAAAGAGACAAATGACTAGAGTGAATGCACAACAGTAACATTACAGGTTGACAAAACAGGATGATAGAAACTTGACAATGGTTGCAATATTGCATATCGTTATCTTCAAAATGGTTGTTTACATTAACAGATATAGACATGTAAAATTGATCTAATCATATGAGCATTAACTGTTCTTTCTCAATATCTAATGCATTCAGCAATATGTTCATTTTAGTTCTCTTACATATATATATATACAGATTTATATCTTTTCCTTTTCTCTTCCCTCTTTCCCCCTTTTCCCTTCCCAATTACTTTTGCTCTTCAAGCACTTTTTTACCCTTACATAGTATTTATTATAGATTTTGGATCATATATACTTGTGGGAGTGTAGACTGGTGCAACCACTGTGGAAATCAGTGTGGAGATTCCTCAAGAAGCTAGGATTAGAGATCCCATTCAACCCAGCTATCCCACTTCTGGGCATTTTCTCCAAAGAATTGAAAACATCATACCACAGTGATATTTGTGCACCCATGTTTATAGCAACCCAATTTGTAATAGCCAGATCTTGGAAACAACTCAAGTGCCCATCAATCAAAGACTGGATAAAAAAGATGTGGTATTTTTATACAATGGAGTACTACTGAGCTGTTAAGAAAAATTCCATCGAGACTTCTATAAGTAAATGGACATGACTTGAGATCATACTCATAAGTGAGATAAATCAAACCCACATGTGTAAATACCATATTGTCTCCCTAGTGTAAGAAACATGTGATGCAATTTTGGATAGAAAATACACACAAATTTTACTTTGTATCACATTCCCTTCCATACTTCTAGAAATACTATAGTATTAATTATGAAAGTTCTCTTTATTGTATTGTACAACTCTCAAACCAAACTAGATCTTCAGCACAAACATATAAACATAAATTCTTCTGATTTTTTTATTTTAGGAGAAAATGTGCTTCATCCTCTCCAGTCTCTATTTTCTCTTCCTTTCTACCTTTTTCTCTTCTTCTCTTTTCCCCTTGCCTTTCTTCCCTTCCTACCTCTCCTCCTCCTGCTTTTTTCTTCTTCTTCCCTTTCTTCCCCCTTCTCTTCTTCCTCTCCTCCTGTCTCATGCCCTAGGTTCTCTGTTTTTGAAAACAAATACCATGGGCACTCTGCACATACTCACTAGTTTTCATTTATTCACACTAAGCTTATTCTTTCTTTAAAAAATGAAAAAAGAATAAAAAACAATGGTACAGAATTTCAAAACAAAATAATAGGAGATTAACAATGTTTAATATATTATGTATTGCTACTTTTAAAGTAGTTGCTCAGATTACAAGATATAGGCACAAAAAATAAACAATGAAAGCACAAACATTTTTCATGAACTAATGGAGATTATTATTATTATTCACTCTGCTACAGTCTGTATTCTGAAATGGCTTTATTCATAGCTATGGGTTACTTCTTTCCCAATAAATCCATTAGAGCTATTTTTTAGTGTTTTTTTGTTCATCATTTCTGCATAACTTGATGTTGTTGATACACTCCTTTACAGATATTACTTTATTTTAGCATTTATGACACCATATCTTTCTTTGGCTTTTCCTGTTGTCTTTGACAAAACTTCATTCACTACTTGATATAACTACAACCTCATGGAAGGAAATGAAGTAAACCAAGAGAAGCAAAGTCTAGCAGTCATTTTCCAAATACTAAACACATATTTATACCTTGGTAGGTTGTTGTTATGATTTATATCTACATGTTCTCTAGTGTCATCATGCACTTATATGCATAATAATGGGGAAGTGATTACATCATTGGGATGCTGTGGTTGACTTGCCGTTGGGAGGTGTAGTCTCCTCAGAAGGAGCAGGTCACTGCAGGCATGGCCTGGAAGGGAATAGCTCTCTCCTTGGACCTACCCTTGCCACTCAGCTTTCTGGCTGCCATTATGTGCACACCTTTTCTCTACCTGAGGACACTTTGGTTCTTGTTTGGAGGCATCTGACTATAGACTGAAACTTCTAAAACTTTGATCCCCAATAGCTTTTTAACCCTTAAATTGTGTGTGTCAGATATTGTGTCACAGTAACAAGAAAATGACAAAGACAAATTTGGTACTAGAGAAGTACTGTCATCACTGACTATTACCTGGCCATTCAGTTTAGAAGCCTTTGGAATTGGTTCATGGGATGAGTTTGGAAAGATTTGGAGACATCCACTCAAGAAGCCCTAAACTGAGCTTCCTAGGAGATTCTGGCCCCAGTTCAAAGGGCTGGAATGTTGATGAAAATGCAGACATTAAAGACAAGGTTCAGGAAGTTTCAGTTGAGTGAAAGTACTTCTTTGTGAAATGGATTCCAAGTCATGTGCTTTATGTCCCAAAAGAAAATTTGTATGCATTTTACTCATGCCCTCTGAATTTTCAGGAGTCTGTGATTAAATGTGGTGAACCAATCAGTCTGGCAGAGGAAATTTCAAGACAACCCAAATTTAATACTGCAGCATCAGTACTGCTTGCTATTTTTAGCAAAATTTACACTGAGAAACAAGATCAAAAAACCCATTAAATTCAAAGTAAATTTCTCAAAGACGAACCTCAGCAACCTTGGAGAAATAGAAGTTTTCAATTCTCCAGGAAGCAAGCGCCTACAGAGTTGGTGCCTTCAAACATGTGGTTGCTAAAAATAAGAAGCCAAGGCATTCACATCGGGACAAGTAAAAATATAGTGCAAAACTTCAAACTGCATTAAATTATATAAACAAGCATCAGAGGATTAAATAAATGCAGCTATAATTATTGATGTCGTCCTCATTCAAAAAGCTGTTTTCCTGGTGTTTTGTAACTCTGGATTATCAGCTCAGCTGTGGTTACTTTTCTCATTGCTGAGATAAAATACCTGACATCCAAAGTTAACGTGGGAAAGGTTTACTTAGCTCACAGTTTTTAGAGGTTTCAGTATATAATCAGTGGCTCCACTGAAGGGTGACACATGGCAGACAGGCAACAGTTCATGGTGGCGGAAAACAGCAAGAGCAGCAAGAGCAACAAGGGCAAAACACAGGGTGGTGGAGTGGGGAGGCAGCCAAGCCTGTTTCTGTCCCTTTTATTTTAACCAGACTGCTGGGATTAGGGTGGTGCAATCCAGGCATTGGACTAATCCACCGATCACCCACCCTTCATCCCAGCACTCTTAATCCCAGCATTGCACTATGAGTCAATCACGCACTCCAGATTCAGCCACCTCTGAAAAAAACACTATGGCCACATGAGGTTTGGCTGTAAACATAAGAAGCTCCTTTTAGTCAAAATTTAAGGATCCTGACAACACTTTTTTTGGGTTATATATTTTCAAAGTATAAGTTTTTCCATTATCCACCTATGAGCTAAGTACCTATAATTTTTAATTCAATTCCCCTGATGAATCATGACCACCCAGTTTGTGTGTATAGAAAGAAAACTGATTTTCTTTTTGTTTGAAATCTACATTCCTCAGATAGCATCTGTTTTTTAACCTAGAAATACTATGTAAGGGGGGGTCCTCCAAGATGGCCGCGCCCAGATGACACCGTGACAGGGAGGCTCCCTGAATATACCATCAAAATGCTGGAATATAAACTAATATAATAACAGAGAGAAGGAAAAAAGAGGGAGATGGGTCCTCTGGACCCAAGAAGAATCTAAAACGAGAACTGTAGCCCATGGAAAGTGTAAAAGAATGAAATAAAGGCAGAGACCTGTCTGGAGCGGAACCCAATCGGCGCTGCGACCCGAGCTGAGAAGGTACGATCCTGGTGCTCTTGATGCGC